>PVHP010027543.1:0-23754 GCA_004024765.1 Zapus hudsonius | reverse complement strand
TCCTGTCAGTGGTCTCTGTTTAGTCCAGCTGTCGTTGATCAGTTTCCCCTGGCAGCCTGTGCAGTGCCTTCCAGCACTACACTAACTGCCTTCTGGGGGCTGGATACCATTCCGGACGTTGAAGGGTTTCTCAATGCTGGTCGATGGCTGTCTGTGGTTTCTTCAGTAACAGGGTTTTGCCTCAGGCCTGGGGAGGGCACTCAAGAACTTTGACAGAATTCTGTCTTGTTGTTGGATTCTCAGTGGCCAACAGCTCAGTGAGGGAAGGAACAAGTGGTTGGAAACAGGGGTTGTCAGGCTGGTCTAATTAATCACAGGCTTAAACTCTGTCCCCTACTACTACTCATGGTCCCTCTTGCCAGGCGACACTTACTACTTTCTCATTTCATTCTTTTGCTTCACTGTATGACTCATATCTTTGGGGTGAATTTGACTTTTATTCTGCCATAAAAAATTGGTCCCTCCTGAGCTTTCTTCATAGTTCTGAGAATTAAGAAGCCTTCATTAAACACTATATATCTATGTTAAAAGTGCTGTTGAGCATAATATTAGGGACTTTCATATCAGAAGAAAGTCTTCCCAGTTTAACTCCCCATTACATGACTCAGATAAGGAGAAACTATTGTTGATGAAATGTTGCATTGTACTATTTTGATCAAACAGTAACAGTACTGTAAAACCACATTGCTCAATGAATACCCCAAATATTTGAAAATGGTAAACTTAAATTTTTTTCTTACTACTGATGTTCTTGTCCGAAGGTACTATGGGGTTACAACACAACTATTTTGATTCTGAAAGATAATGAGGCAGTTTTTGGGTGACAGGCCCCTGAAGTGAATAATAGCTTTCTCCTTAACTAAATGTGAGAATTGTCCTTGGGTCTGTAGAGGGAAATCTAGGTCTTTATACTATACTACATGTCAGGAACATTAGAAAGGGCAGGCTTTTATTTTTCTCTGCTCCCTTAGGAAGTCCTTCATTCTCTTCTGAGAAGGACCATCCTAGAGAATTAAGATTCTGGAAAGAGTGCTTTTTTTCCAGACACCTGATGTCAGGACTACACTGGGCAATCCAGCTGCCCTTCTATGGAGCTCATAAAAAAAAACCCAACCTGAGTCTGAGGTGGTCTTCTCAAACCTCCTCTTGCCTCCCTGGACAAGAGGTCTGCCTGTATGATTCTCTTACAATCCGGGCTTAACCAGTCCTTTGCTTAAAGCTTTCCCTCCTAAAGCTCTAAGCTATAATAAAATCTTTCTGAACCTTATCCTCTTGTCTGTGTTTTTCATTCATTAAATTGATAGGATGAGATTCTGGGGACACCCCAAATTATCAGTGCATTGGCATATTTGTATTAGTGCATTGGCTAGGAACCCTAGATTTCCTGTTTCAGAAAATTTAGAAAATTAACTTTCTTCCTATGGTTTTAGTGCAGGAATTAGAGTTTCTCTGCAAATGTCCAAACATAAACCGATAGACTGATATTGATGCAAGATTTTTGGGTGCAGGGAGGGATTAAAGTCCATAAAGACACAGGACATCCAAGCTTTGTGGACCCCAACTTTTGGGTTCTTATACACTTTAGAAAAGAATTTATAAATGCACTCTGGGAGTGGTAAATTAAAATTATGATGTTTATTTCAGGGAGAATTAGGATCCAGGGGAATGGCTAGCTGAAAAACTTAAACCGGAAGATTATCTCCTCCCCCCAACAATTGCTTGGCTAGAAGGTAGAATGAAGAGAACCACCTTTACATACAGACCTCACCAGGGAAGAAGCCTGGAGAATGCACATACAACACAGGTGAAGCACAGAAAGACAGTGCAAGCCTTTCACCTTCACATAGGGGTTTGTGGGAAGCTGAGACTGGATAGTACAAGGTTCAGAGTTTAGAGAAAGAACACACTTTTAGTAAAACTGAATACAAGACAAGAAAGTGCCCAGATAAGAAGAAATTCCCTTCTTCCCAAAGCAAGGGCCAGGAGATTCAGATGCCAGGGAATGAAAAGAGATCAAGAGAGAGTTACACACACACCAGGCCAATTTGGATGAGGTTTGCCATCAGACACAGGCATAAGGGAGAGACCTGATTGGCTTTCAGACTTAAGAGGCTGATTCAGGAGGGGCCGCCACCCAGGTGTGCTGAGCTGAGGAAGAAGCAGAAAGTTATTACTCTACTACTCGGGAGTGTTGCTTGCAGACATCTTGAATGAGATTGATCGGACATAGATTCTAGTCCTGCCAGGGCAGGTTAGGTGGCATCTGTGTTCTCTTTGGGTCTCTGTCCCTGGATGAGGGCCTCTAAAAAGCTATCTTTCTCCTGTTCCTCTTTCAATATATATGAGAACTTTGTGCTGTCCATGAATTCTTGTTTTATAAATTCAAAAAATTGACATATACAGACCAGAGTGTAAAGATTTTAGTTTTTTTTATAGATAGAATTTAAGAGAAGGAAGAGGGGGCTTGAGCTGGGTTTTCAGAAATGAGTTAAGTCCAGAATGTCAGAAAAGAAAGAAATGCAGAAAATTTCTAATGACAAAGAAGGCAAAAGGAGGTTTTAGAAGCCCAGAATTGAAGAGAAGGAAGGAGAGTACAGGGAGCTCCTGCCCAGGAGAAGGCCAGAGTTGGATAAATCCCAAGTAGGAACTCAAACTCAAATATTAGGATTTTGTGCAAGGCACTCTATGCCTAATAATTCACTTAATGCTCATGCAAACCTTACTGAGTTTGCAGATGAGAGAACTGAAGTCAACAAGGTTAGTTGAGTGTGCTGTAGAAGGTCCTAGAACATGCATGCATGAGGTGTCTGCTAGTGACTCAATTTTAAATTCCACCAGGGCAGGAAATCATTGTGCTCATCAATACCTTTCAAATGCTTGGAGTAGTGTTTAAACAAACTATAGAAGCTTACTATTTTTTTAAAAAGGAAAAGGAAGACAAAACAGTTCATTTTTATAAATAAGGTATGTACATGATTTTCAAATTTGTCGTACTATCTGCATGTGAAGATGTTTGAAGATGTTTTGCTTCTCATGTCTTATTGCATATATAAGCAGTTATAAAATAGCTTTCATGTATAGAAATATTTTTGCCTGGATTTTAAATACCTGAGTTGTAGGTAAAAAAAAAATTGGCTTGCCTTAGAATAGAAATAAAAGCAAAGTTTTGATAAAACCTTACAGTCCAAATTTTTTAGTTTGAGTTTATAGCTATCTGATGTCTACATCTGGTATCTTTAGTAAAAGGTTGCAAGGGGTACTTTTTTATACTAGGGGTGGATTTTTCCAGACAAAGAAACTTTGAAATTGTATCATATCTTTCCTGTGGAATCTCAAAGAAAGGGGCCTCTCTTGCAAGTCCTTCCATTCTGGCAACAGTTTATCCTGCTCACTCTTAAACCAAATGCTTATTTACTCCTACCAAATGTATGTTACCATAAAATGAAAAAAGGTAAACATATTATTAGCTCTTTGTATATACCTAGAGGATCACAGGCATAAAACGTGAGTTTACTGAAAGGAAGGGAATACACAAAGTATCCTCATGAGTTAATGCTGACATACTATAGACTCACAGGATCCCTCTTCCCTTTACCCTCTGAAGACAGGCAAGCTGTCTGAGATAAAAACCTGACTGAAGAATTTTATATAAGGGAAAATCAGAGGCATTTTTGTCTCTAGGTCAATGCTGTGGAGGTGTGGTAGGTCTGATTTCAAGTTCAAAGACGACTTGTGAGTTCTCTGGCTCTTCATTGGTCTTTCTTGCATTGCTTTGTTCCTTGCTTCTTGTCCTGCGCTGTGGCCATTCAGGATGACATGATGGGGAGACACGTGGTCCTTGGTGAGCAGTGAAAATCAACAGTGAGTGACTGTCCAGCTCCCTGGTGGAAACCTTAACTCTGCTACACATCTGATATTTAAATCTGTCTCTCTCGGTAGTGACAAAAGGGGATGAATTCTGGCTACCAGAAACCAAACTCCAAATTAATCAAGACATATTGTGAAAATAGTAGCTGCTCTTCATTGAACTGTCTCTTCACTGAGAACACTGCTATTCCCTGATATCTACTACCTGGAGACATTTAGACTTTTAATTTAATTCTAGTTTAGGAGAGCTTTGGGGGAGGGTCTGAGATTGCGGTTTTGGGAGCTACTGTCTGGCTCATGCCAGAATAGATAAAACTTTATCTAGTAAAGAAAGACTAGTTTCAGTGAGGGGAAAAAATCTATTTGAGACTTGGATTTGTTTTCGTAAATAATGAGTATTTACAGGAGTACAGAAGACAAGGTATTTACTTTTCTGTAAATGCAATTTACATACAACGATGTGTGCTTATTACTACTACTGGATTGTTTGCTGTGATAGAGGAGATATAACTTAAATATTGTTGAAACTCTCCTACCAATTAGAAAAAAATGCACTGTTGTGAGTTACTTGTGAGCTTATTGTATGCTGCAGTATACAGGGACTATCAATCAGTGCCTTGCCTCTTCCTCCTTCCAAGTTCTTGTGATTGCTTCTAGAAGCCCCACAAGGACTCATTAGGCTTGTTTTCTTTCCATCGCCAAGTCCCAGTGCTTAGAGCGCTTTGCAAATAATGATTTAAACTTGGGTGAAAGTTTCTGAAACATCTTGAGGATCAAACCAATCATCAAATATCAAACATTTCCAACTACAGGACCCCGAAGTAAAATCTACTTCTAAAATATCCATCATGAATTTTTAAAGAGATTATATGGTAATTATACCCCAGACAGTAAGTCCAGAGGAAATAGTTCTGGAGTAGTGGATGAAGATAAATACATTGGCTTTCAGAATGTATGTACAGGTGTGCACATCCAGAATCTGGGAGAGGCTGAGAAAGCATGGCAAAGGGAGAATTATCAAAGCTATGTTCTGTCTATTTATTCTTCTCTTTAAAGTATAGCTCTTTGATGCAACAATATTAAAATTAGAATAGAATTTCCTATCTCCAATATGCTAAAATGTACAAATACTACATTTCACATCCAGACAACAAAGGACAGGCAGCACTTCAAGGATTATACACTTGGAGGTGGGTAGTCCTATCTTATCAAGGTAACTAGAGGGCTTTATAAATAAATTTGGATGTCTTTCATGAGGCATATTCTTCCAGTTTCCAAATGAATACTATTTCTTATGAATTATATTACTTACTGAAATAAATAGCTGCATCCAGATGCCTTGCATTTATACTTAGATCTGAAGATATATGGGCTATGTTGCCTTGTGGGAGCTAACACTTCTGTGCTCAAAATATTTCCTTTTAATGGGCATATAACTCTTGAAAATAGTATATATATTAGGTACCTGCACTATAAGCCACTGGTTTTTCAGCATGAGTAAATGTGTGATATGTGCATGTATGTATCCATATATGTATGTATATATACATACATATATATATATATATATATATATATATATATATATATATATATGTGTGTGTGTGTGTGTGTGTGCATGCGCGTGCGTGTACACACATGCATCTCTGTGTACATGTCTGGGGAGGCCAGAGGTCAATATCAAATGTTCTCCTCAATTGATTTCTATCTTACATTCTGAGATTGAGACAGGGTTTCTTGCTGAACTTAGAATTCACCAATTTTTCCAGATTATTAGCCAGCAAGTCCTAGAGGCCTCCATTCTCACCCTTTCTAGCACTGGTGTTACAGGCATGCACCAAATCTAGGATCTTTACATGGATGCTGGGGATCCAATCTCAAGTCCTCATGCTTATGCAACAACTACTTATGCACTTTACCTTCTACTTAACCCAAACCACTGTCTATTTTTTAAAATGTATAACAGTATATATATTCATTAATACTGAACAGTTTGACTAGTGTGGTATCTATCAACATCATTCAACATATAGCTACCAAGTTTGTAGCATACATGTTGAACACATAAATAGCAGGACAGAAAACAATAGAGGGATATGTGTGTATTATACATCACTCCGTGTTCAGGGCTCATCTTCATGTAAGATTTTAAGAGCTTGAAGAAAGAGAACTAATTTAACTACAACTAATTCAACATTTTGTGTAACAAACATTTTTAGTGTAATTTTCATTCTTTTGTTTAATCTGTTGTTGCTGATTTTCATTGCCATGATTTATGGAAGCTGTTTCCTTAGTTACATGCTGTTACTCTTAATTTAGTTGAATTTAAAACCTCATAAAAATAAAACAGAACACAGTATTGGTAAATGCAAATCCTAATTTCCACAAAAGTAAGTCACTTTATTTTTTTCCTCCTGGCATAATCCTTTCATGCTGCATGGAGATTTTGAAGGAACTGGAAGAGGAAGGAGCTTTTGCATGTGAGTTAATCATTTCCTTGTTAACCTTTTGCCATCAGCCACAATGAGATTCATTCTTCATATCATAGTCGACCTCATCAGCAGGAATATGCTTTTATCTTCACCGCCTGCTTTTACAGGACTGGAGGGAATTGGCACCACGAGGGAATCATTAAAGAGATAATAGACAAATTATTTTCTCATATCTTCATTCAGACTTCTTTCCCACTGGTGCCCTCATCCTCAATATGCATCAGTCCGAATTATTCATTAAGCACTGAGGGACAGAAGAATGTCCCAAGGGAGCTTGAGGAGGGGAATAACACGAATTTGGGAGCAAATAGCGCTGAAGCCTGGTATGTTGAAAAAAAATTTTGGGATTATTTTCTGTTTGGATGTATTTCACTTAAAGAGATTGGGACTATTCAGAGCAGATTTGCTTACATTAAAGCCATGAAATTGGGCTGGAAAGATGGATTAATGGTTAAGACACTTGCCTGCAAAGTTGAACTTCTGAGGTTCAAGTCCCCAGTACCCACATAAAGCCAGATCCACAAATGGATACAAGCATCTGTAGTTCATTTGCAGTTGCCGGAGGCCCTGGCATGCCCATTCTCTCTGTTTGTGTCTCTTTTTATCTCTCTCTGCTTGCAAATAAATAAATAAAATACTTAATAAGAAAGTTAAAAAGACATAAAATTACATGTAGGTTATAATATCTAAAAATCTATGTCTCAAAAAGGGAGTTGTAACAGTAACTAAAACATTGTTTGGCTTTGTAAAATAAGTTTCTTGTTTTAAAACCTTCTCATGCAGTTAGTGACTAGTTGTTAGTAATTAAGTCTGAGCATCTGTCTCTCTCTTGTTAAGGAAAGACTGAGAAATGAGAAGTATAAAAGAAAAAAAATGTAGCAGACCAGTTAAATAAGCAAGCAAGACTTTACTCAAGAATATTGTACTGAGGAGAAAGACTAACTACCAAGCCACTGAAGCACCAGACAGTTAGCTCTGTGATGCTGAGATCTGAACCCAGGACCTCACACATGCTCAGCAGGACCCTGCCACTGAGTTCTGCACAGGATAGCCTCTTACATTAAGCTCAGTTAGTGAAAATGTACTGAGAGTGTCACAGTCAATTCCAAAATTGCTGGGATGAACATCCAAACCAGATGAGTTAATGGGAAGAAAGGGTTTTTGTTGTTGCTGTTTTCATGTTTACAGATTAAGGGGAAGCTTCATCAATGGCAGAAGCTGGATTTCATTCATAACTCAAAATAGAAAAATAAACCACTATCAGCCAGTAAACATGGGAATGATTTTAAAAATCTGGAATTAGTCATGAAAACAAAGAATGAAAATAATTTATATCACAAAGTTTCTTAAAAGAAATGCTCTAAAATAAGGGAGCTTAAAGACCTACAGTAGAAAGAAAGCTGTGTGAAACTTAGTCCAACTAAGGAGCAGAAATAGTGGGCCTGCAGCTGTTCATTCTTGTGCTCCTGGTAAGACTTACCTCATTCTACAGGACATAGGCTTTGGTGGGTAATGCACCCCCCCCCACTATTCCTAGGCAAGGCTGGTTCACACTTGCATAAACTAGAAGCTATAAAGGGTCGGAATTGCGTTTTAAGGGCTGTGATGGTTAGGTTTTGTTGTCAACTTGATCTTGTTAATTATCTTGGGTAGGTCTCTGAGGATGTTTACAGGAAGGCAGCCTCTCAGTAGGGGGAAGGATGTAAAGAAGTTCAAAGAAGCTAGAACTAACCATCCTTTCCTGTGTGAGCAGTGCAGGAAGGAAATTCCAGAGACTCAGGAAGCCATTAAGCCTGGGGAAGGGCTGCAAGACACCCACTCTAAGGCTATTAAAAAGGAGAAGAAATTCTCTCCTTGCCTCCCTGCTTGTTGGTTGCTCGTGCTTGTTCGAGACTTGCACTCACATACTGCTCTCCTTTCCTTCCTGGACATTGGAACCCAGTTTCCTCGGCCTCACATCCTGAATTTGGAGAGCAGCTGCTCCTAAGGGAGCTATCAGGCATTCTGGACTGGATTGGGACTGCTGAGGCCTCCAGCCACGTGGACTGAACAGCTACTGGTTTCTTCACCTGTGGGCCTGCAGACTTCTATTGTTGGACTGTCGTAAACTACCCCAATAAATTCCCTTTTACTAAAATCCATTCTGTCAACTCTGTTTCTTCTAGAGAACACTGACTAATAAAAGGGCCATTATGAATGCATAGACTGAGGGAAAATATTTGTGGAGAAAGAAGAGACTCTCACATCCTTTCTTTTAAGTACAGTGGGTTAACATGAACCCAGTAGTTCTCTGTGAAAGAAGCAGAATTTCATTTTTCAGATTTTCTTATCATGTGTATGTGATTGTCATTCTCTAAGCAAATATTCTGACACGGCCATCAACAATGTCTTCCAGACAATGTTGTGAGTAAAAAGATGTTATAATCTACTTCTCATGTCAATACACATGAAATGATCCAAACTCATGGTTATTGTCATAGTGATGAAGAATATTTGCCCCTTTGGAAATATTATGGTTTTAATTTAATTTCTCATCATTAAGGAAGACAGTGTAATACTGAGGTTTTTTTAGATAAAAGAAGTATAACACCATGCATTCTTTTCATGAGTAATGAATGTAAACATTACAGATTCCATTTTCAATTTTAATGTAGCTTTTCTGGGAACTCTCCCATCCTTTTCCCTTCCAAATTTAGCAGGTGGATGCACTGTATTTAACTTAAAATTACTGTAGGCTGTTTCATAAAACATGAGTGAGCCAGACTATCAATTGAATTTTGAGTATGTCATATTACAAAGAGGAAGAGAGAAAACGACCGCATCATTAATGGCCCCAAGTAACAAGGTTATAAATAAACTGCTCACTCTTCTCATGTATTTTTAGTAAAGAGATTTGGGAATAGTGCAACTAATCCCAAATGCCCAATTAAAGTCTCTTCACTAATTTAACAAATACATGGTGAATGTGGAGTTGGAGATGTGTTAAATAAACATGCGCTGCACACAGGAAGTTTAATAGCTGAATGGACACATCATTTGGGTGCTTTGGATTTCTCAATTGTTTCTAGCAGAATCGTTGTGAACTATAACTTAAAAGCCAAACATGATTAAGAGATATAAGATTGAGAGGGGATTTGTCTTAGGTGATGATATCTTATTGTACTTGTCTTTGAGAAAAATGATGCTAAGTTAATTAGATATTTGAAGAGTACTAGTAATATTGTTGAAATTGCTGATTCTGTGCCTGTTTTAGTGTGATACTATACATAATGACTGCTCATATGGATGGATAGGATGCTCTCCAGGTCTGCTTACACAGGTATTTGTTGTTTTCAATTAATTGGATGCTGACCCATGCAAAAATGTAGGATGATTGGCACATCCTCTTTGGGAGCAGTTTCTGCAGAGCCTGGCTTTGAAATAATGCCTACACCTTGCTGGAGAGGCTGGGCTTCAATTTTGCCCACATAGGTTTGGTCCTAGTGGAGTGCCTCCAAAGTGTGCAAACTGAACTTCAATTAAAGAAGTCTGCAGGGCACACAGAGCAGATGAGCCGCAGGAGCACCGAGACTTCTCTTGACAAGACTTTGGCAGCTGAGAAGCCCCCGCACAAAGCAGGCATTTGGAAGGGCTATATAGAAGCAAATATTGAATACCCCGCAGGGCGGGGAAGGAAAGCTGGCTTCTCATTTTCCTGAATCTCTAGAAGGAAGTTCTTATGATTTCAGATAATATGAAGAATCTTAAACCTATAAATATGAGGAGTTGTGAAATCCAAGCCTTGTGCTTTTAAACAGCCATGGAGAGGGACATCAGCAGTTATTAGCTAACTTGTCCCAGTTTCTTCCACACTGAACTACTGATGGCATTCATTTTTGGCTGAGGTTGTTTTTGGAAACTTTAAAAACTCCCAGGGCGAGTCTTTCATTTTTGTAAGTACAGATGATTTTCTGTTGGCTTCTGCTTAATTTTAGCTGACTTTCATGTAACATACCCAACCAACAGAAAGGGTAAAATAGGCAAATGATCACTGAAATTTTGTTTTTGCCTTGTAATTTTCCTCTTTTCTTACTTCTTTTTGTTATGCCTTGCACTAAACAAATCATTTTAATTAAATTATTTTTATTTTGATGGACATTCTGGTTTCTTTATGAGCTTAATAATAAGCTAATAGAATGATTTTATTCTTTTATTGAGACCTTCATTTCTGTGTTTGATGTTTACAAGGGGGCTTATGTATAATTTTAACTAGAATTAAGTGCACAGTCATAAGTGTTACAAGTAGTTGTAACACGTATAATGGAATTAAAATCTAAAAACATCACTCCAACATGGGTGACAACTAAAATAAGCTGTGTTACTGGAGACCAAACTCCCAGTTAATCCCTTGTCAAGACTGTGTGGAGCTGAGGGCAGGGGGAATGTGGGTCAAATCCCAGGTGAGACTAACTAACTAGATAATGCACAGTTATTAGTACTACCATCTCCAGCATTCTGTTTCAAGCAGTAATAATGCCAGGAGTGACCAAAGTTAACTCAGTTTATGAGCATTAGTGTCTATTTTGGCTCTTCTGTATTTTAAGTCAAAAATTCTCAGTACCGCTCCCATTTACATCAGACCGCAGCCCCGAAAAGAGAAGAAAACAGGTAAGTGCCTATGAAAACCTTGAAAGTGGTTAATTTAGTGAATGAGTCAAAATAATCTCACCATTCATTCACCATCCTGCATCGCTATGAATATGCTTAGGGCCCTGGGACTAATGTAAAAGGATGGATATATTGATGGCTAGTAAAACAGAAAGACCTGGCCTCAAAGCCTTGATCTGCTAGGAAGGGACTGTGGTCACTCACCTTCAACTTATTGACATCTCAGATGCAGATACGATGTGGCTCTGATGTTGTTAGTTGTAAGTATAAAATGCAACAGATTGCATCAATATGGGAATTAATTATTTTGATCTAGTAATGAGCATAACAGTCAACTAAGAATAATATGATATTCACCAAGAATATGAGTTCTGCTAATTTAGCATCAAAACTGATTAATATTCAAAAAACCCTTTAGCTAAGATAATTATAGAATACTTTATTTTCTTGGCATCTGAGCCACATTTTGATTTGTATGATATGAATGACTTCAAAAGAGTTCTTTCCTTAAATTATCTCTGAAGTTCAAAAAGAAATGTTAAATGATTTTTGGATGATAAAAGAATTTAGACAGTGAAATACTGTGCAGTGATGGTCTGTGAAAGGTGATGCAGAGAGCTGAACACTAAAGGAGACTTATAGATGTCCAACCTGACTTAGTAGACATTGGGAAAGATGGAGTGGAAAGATTGTACAAGCTACTGGGTGGGAATGTGTATCCCAAACATTGTCTCTCCCATGGAGACTGGCTGACGGATCCATGACCCCAAATTGAATACCAATAACTCCATTGAACAGAGCCCTCAGTGGAATGTGGTGGTGGGAAACATCTAATATAACACAATGGGAATGTGGTCAATACACAATATGTTCTTGCTGTAAAGCAGATAAAATAATTATTAAAATGTCTTATTTTAAAGGGAAGAGATAAGTATAGAGGTAAAATTAGAAACTTTTAAAAATTATTAAATATGGTGAGATAGATTATCTATCTAATAAAGTCATGTTTGCTACTCACAGCTGTGTATCAAACCTCCCAGAAGGAGCATAAGGTTTACTTTGGATGATTTCCTTGGTGAAGTTTAACACCTGTCACAGAAAAGTTCCAATGCTAAAGTCTGAGAGACACTTCACCAGTATCAGGTACTCTGTACTCATTGCTCCTTATATGTCTCAAAGTTTTCACATAGATCTTCCTAAGGCTGCTGGCTCTCTGTCCATTCAGAGAGATGGACTGATCACTCAGTTTAAGTAAGCTCTCAGAAATCTCTCGATACTACTACCGTGCTCTCTTTTATTTTATTCTTATACCTTTCTACATACATATGTGCTTGTGTGATATGCATGCATGTGTATATGCATGCTTATATGTGTAGGTATATGTATAAGTGTGGGGATGTACATGTTTATGGAGGCAAGAGTTCAACATTGGGTGTCTTCTTCACTTGTTCTCTACCTTTCTATGAGACAGGGTCTCTCACTGAGCTCAGGGCTTCCTGATTTTCTAGACAAACTAGCCAATGCCTGGGCATCCTCCTGGCATTGAGATACCAGATGTGTGCCACCATGCCTAGTTTTTTTCATGGGCTACGGGAATCTTACTTCAGATCATCATGCTTGTACAGTAAGCGTTTTACCCACTAACCACCTCAGGAGACCCGTTTCTTACTATTTTATATGCTTGTTTATTTGATTTTTTTGCTTCTCTCCACTGCCTCCCTTTCCCTAAAATGTAAACATTTGGACATGTGGGTCTTGTTGTGGCCCAAACATAGAGACACATATACTAGGAAAACAATATTATTTTTGAAAACTGAATACAAAACCCCTTATTTAATGAAAATTTAAAGATAAAGATAAATGGCAGTGGTAGTGGCTTAGTAGCAAAAACCTATAATCCCAACTACTCAGGAAGCTGAGACAGGACTATAGCAAATTCAAGGCCTTGCTGGACTACACAGCAAGGTCAAATCCAGTGATGGCTAACTTCCTGAGTCTCTGTCTCACAATAAAATGTGAAAAACAAACTGGGATATCATTCAGTAGTAGAGTGCTTGCCTAGCATGTGAGAGGCCCTAGGTTCAAGCCCCAGTACCTGAAAGAAAATGGAGACACAGATGCTTACCGGCTTGGCCACAGTGAGAGCCACTGATATCCCACTCCATGTCTGTTTACTGGATTTTCTGTATGTCTCTCAGATTAAGTTAGATGTGCTTGAGCTCATAAAAGAGCTATAAACATTAAGCCTACTTACAGTTTTCTCAATTCTCTCTCCTGTGAGTAGCTCATGTGAGACTTTAGTAAAGCTATTTTTCAAAATAGTAGTGCCATTCATCATGGTATTTGGATCCATCTTTTAATTCAAATTCTGTTAGGGTCTGTGATGGTTAAGTTTTGATGTCAACTAGACCTTTTAAGTAATCTTTGGTGGGTCTCTGAGAATGTTTACAGGAAGGCAGCCTCTCAGTAGGGGGCAGGATATAAGAAAGCTCAAAGGAGCTAGAAGTAAATATCTGTTCCTGTGTGGGCAGTGCAGGAAGGAAATTCCAGAGACTCAGGAAGCCATTAAGTCTGGGATAGAATTGCAAGACCCCACCCTAGGGCTATATAAAGGTGAAAGAATTCTCTCCTGGCCTTCCTGCCTATTTGCTATTGTGTGTATGGTGTTGGTGATGGGTTTCTCTCTCTGCTTGGACCTGTGAAAGAGGACCAACCTCTTTCACTTGTATGGAACTTCCCCTGGATCTGTAGTTTGAATAAATAGTTCCTCCCATAAACTGTGCCTGGTATGGCTGACTGCGACAGGGTCCTTCTAGTCCTATAGCTCGGCTATGTAGGAACCTTGTGAAGCCTGGCTTCACAGTATGGCACTCTGTGAAGCAATGCAGGAATAGCCATTACACAATCACTCATTTAAATATGTATTAAAATATTTATCAGTGACATACACTGTTTGAGAATTGAAGGAAAAGCTTAGATCCTCATCACTGGGCATAGTTACGTGTGTGCAAGTGCTGATGGAAACTGGAAAAAAGGTGCTCAATAAATGCAAACAAAATAAGATGTAAAACAGTAATGACTTCTCGGTCAAAAAGAAGTCTTGGACTGGTGAAGTGACTCCGTGGATAATGCATTTATCATGCAAGCATGAGTATCTGAGCTCAGATCCCAGGAACTCAAGGGAAAAGCTGGAAGCTGTAGCAGGCATCTGTGATCTCAGGATACCTACTACAGAGACAGTAGGATTTCCAAAGCATCTTTCTGGCCAGCTAGGTTTGATAATGTAGAGGTGAACAAAAGATCCAGAAACAAAAAAGGGGGAAGATGAGGACCTCTACCCTCCACACACAAAGTCTTCATAAAAAGGAGTAGGTTATTGGTTATTAGCATATGCTTAGGAGTGGGTCATTGTATCATGTGTGTGATAAAGCTCAGCCTCAAAACTTGGTGTCATAGTTGGTTAGCACAGCCTCCATTCAGAATCTATAAATGACCCCATTTTTAAGCCACCTGGGGTGTGGGGGGGAGAATGGTTACTACCTCTTGCCTCCCTCTTGGTGGGAGCTCTCTTCTCTATTTCCTCCTCCTTCCCTCTTTTACTCTAACAGTCTCTGTAATCCTTACAAAAGGAAAACACTGAGTTGTTGTTGCTACAAAGGCAGCACTCTTGTCTTGAAAAGAAGCTATTTCCATCAGGCCTGGCATGGCTATGGCCACTGTGTGATGTAGTGATGGCTTACCGTAGACCTTGACTTTAAATCGTGGCAATGATTCAAGATAACTACTGTGGTGGTAGCTGGGTGTGTGATAATGGGAATGGAGCAGTTTATGTTCCTTTGTAGGAGGGGGGGTCTTCAGAAATATGAGCTGCACCCATTTTCCATCCTGTCCTCAGATGATCATGGTCTTGGTGGGGACTGGAGGACATAGGGCATAAATGGATGATTGGGAGTTGGGACCCCAGTGATGTAGCTTTTTAATTGTCACTTATGTTGGGTGTGATTTTTCAGTGACACAGTGGTTTATTAGTCACTCACACATAACCCCAATAAACTCATTGGTTCACCAAGCTAGACTTAGAATTGTTTCTTTGGTCTGACATTTCCTGTCTGGAGTGAATAGGTGTTCCTTTATATCTCCCAGGAAAAGTCATATACAATGCTACAGATAGTTTACAAGCCACTTTCAGGTTGTAGGGATTGCTCAGTGGTTAAAGAGCTTATTTGCAAAGCCTAACAGCCAGGTTTGGTTCCCCAGTACCCATGCAAGCCAGATGCCAAAAGTGACACATGTGCCTGGAGTTTGTAGTGGCAGGAATAAGTGCTCTCTCTCTCTCTCTCTCTCTCTCTCTCTCTCTCTCTAAAAGTATTTTTAAAAAAGCACTTTGGACAGTTTTTTTTTTAACAAATACACATACTCAATGATTCATCAACTAGCACTTCTTGGTACTTTCCTAAATGAGTTGAAAACACATGCTTATAAGACTCTTGTGTGTACATTTTCAGCAGCTTTATTTTTCATTATCAATCTTTGATATTTTTAGGCCAATAAACTGTGGTAATCCACACAGTGGGATATTATTCAGCAATATGAAAAATAAGCTATCAGTCATGAAGAGGGAAAAAAAAACTCTTTACCAAAAAAAAAAAAACCAGTTTGGTAAAATTACATCTTATACAATTCCAATTACATGATATGATTGCTCATCTCAAGTGATAACTTGATTGGTTCTAGAGGGCCTGAGACAGTTTGAGTTTGACCCCAATATCAATATAAAAAGCTATGCATGGCTACATGTGCCTATAACTCCAGTCCTGAGGGGAGGACAGAAACCAGAGAACTTCAGGAGCTCACTGCTGCCTAAAAAACAGCGGCTCTGTGTTCAGTTAGCGACTGTCTCAAGGAAGCAAAGAAGAAATAAAAATAGATGCAGAATAACAATATTCTTCTCTGGCCTCCACATGTATGCACTCTGGGTGCATGCATTTGCATACCCACGTGCAATATAGAGGAAATTAGGGGCAAAACTCATGAGGGTTCTGTAAGATCTCTCTCTCTCTCTCTTTCTGTACTTTGCTCTCAAATTTTTATTTTATAAAACAAGAGTTCATGAATTAATCATAAATAGAATGAGATCAAGTACATATTTATGACAGAGGCAAAGGAATACTATATAAAAATTCTTACACAAATGCTTCATTAACTTAGGACAAAGTAGCTAAGTGTTTACCAGGTCTGCCATGAGAAATGGGGTCTGGGAGACTACTGACATGCACACTCAATCAGTTACTTTCTAATCGCTTGGGCAAAATACCCAACAAAATCCAGGTCTGTGAAGGAAAGAGTTCATTTCTTCCTGCAGTTCTAGAATGTAGAGTCTCCTCTGGCTGGGAAATTATGGCAGGTCCAGGAAACCAGCATCACATCATGTCAACAGGGAGGAGACAGAGAGATCAAGTAAGGTAGGGTAAAAACATGCCAATATACACCCCACATGACATGCTTTCTCCAGAAAGGCTTCATGGACCGCCTAAAGGTTCCACAGCCTTCCCAAACAGCACCGTTTACTGGGAGTTAAGTATTCAAATGCATGAGTCTATCAAGAACACTTTATGTTCACACTAGCAAGGCAGTAAATGGATTCACCAGAACACAAACAGTAAAGGAAAGTCACTTACTGACACTCAGTGCATAAGAGCAAATCCACAGGGAGGCTGACCGTCCTGCTGAGAGGGGTGGGAATGCTTTAAAAGCAGTTAAGTGGGAAGTTATTTGGTCTCATCATCATGGACTCATGTGCATGTGCATGAGTGGGAATTTCCTGAAATGACAGGAAGACCTCTCAACATGTTGTTAAGCAGTGTACTTTATGTAGTAAGTTATTTTCTTGAAACTTGCTATTTGGGAACATTGGGTCATAAAAGACTTCATGGGTTAGAATCCAAATGGATGTGGCCTGATTAACAAATACAGGTATTAATGCTCTTATTTTGGCCTTTTATCTCTAAATGTGGTTGCTATGCTAGACATTGAGCTTCAGAAATAAAATTATTTTCTATTTTATTAATGAACTTAAAGTCTTGTAGTAGTAAGTAGCTATGAAAACATGGCCAGTAAGTATGGTAAGTATGTGGACGTAAGTACACATACAGTGTGGTGCACACCAAAATGGAAGTTCTCCCTATCAGGAGTCGAGGTTCAGGAGATTGAACCTGGACCAATGATTTGTTAGCTAATAAGGACGGTTAATTTAAGTAGGCTTTTTACATGGTTCCTGGGAACAAGGTGGTTGAGCTTATATACCATTACGTATATCCTTAATTTGGAATAAAATTAAGACATTTCAACATACATGTTATAGAATAAAATGGAGTGATGTTGCTGAAGATACCACAGAGTGATGACATGCAACTCCAAGAGACCCTGCTAGTTCCAGAATGATAACCAGCTCCCAGATGGTAGCATGTGTAGTGCTGTAAGGCCTTGCCAATTTTAGAAATTATCTGTGAGTGGGAAATAAGTTACATGAGCTGTCAAGGGGAATTGGACAATGATATTTGGAGAAAGCAGAGACCACTGATATACAATATAGACAGTTGTCACAAGAATGCTGAACACATGTCTATATGGAAAAGACCAGCAAGATATAGAAGGTATTGGAGAGTCAGCATTTGATGGATTGTGATATAGAGGCAGGAGGTAAAGGAAATTAACTAGCCAAGGACCTGGGGGTAAAATAAGTAAGCCAAAAAGGAATTGAAAAATTAAGTAGTAGAGAGACCTAATCTAATTGTCATCAACTCAAGCTTATTATATAGTGATCATTTTGTGTTTGACTTTTGTATAAATATCAAACCAACAAAACCTTCAATTGGGATTTTGGGCAATTTCAGTGAGAACCAAGATATTGGATTGGACAGCTTTAAAAAAGAGGAATAATCATTAAGGAAATAAAGGTTTTGTCAGAGAAGGGTTGGTTTTAATTAAAGCAAGGAAATAGAAAGAGCTGCCTGGATTTTTTTTTACAATGTGTTTTATTAAAGCTTTCACATTAAGAGTTAATAAAGTGGATAAAGAAAACCAGGTTAAGAAGACCATAGATTGCATGTGAGGTGAGAGGTAGTATATGGTTTCTATTATTTCTTCAAAAAAACCCACTCTTTTAGTCAACTTTATCCAAATTCTTGATAGAGTAATAGAAATTTCTAGTGCAGAAACTCAAAGGTACATGCCAAGTGTATTAAATGTATCAAACTTGACCACTCTTCTCTTCAGCTAGGAAAGATTTTCCTTTCTTGTGGTTGGAGATCTGAACTGATTTTTTAAAATGTCAATTTAGCAATTTCTGGTAATTAGGAATCCTATAGCTCTGCGAAAGAAAATTGTTACAAATTCCCACTCTCAAATGAACTATTCCACTGTGGCTTGCTTTGAGAGGTACGGACTGATGCTGGTGAGCCCCCTGGAACTAAATATTGAGAGAGGCCTTGCCAATTTGAAAAATGATCTGAGTGGGAAATAAGACCAGGAGATGAAAATGCCAAAGATGAGATAGTTTTGACATAAAAGAGGAGAGAAAGCAGTGAGGACTGCTTCAGACAAGAGTTAACATGAACTTCAGGGGTGCGTGCTGCCAGAGAATCTTCTTGGATTTTCATACAGAACTATTTTTGGAAAGAAATACATTTAGAACTTCAATTAAAGAAACAGAAGCTTAATGAAACAGTTATTTTCACATTGTCGTGACAAGAGAAATTTAGTCATAGAAATTGCACTGGAAAGTGTCATTACATAAATGCACAAAATTTGTTTTTTATACTTAATTACTCTATGTGTGGGGGGTGGGGGTTCTGCAGTTTTCTTTTAAAAGTAGGTTGTTTCCAGAAATATTTTTCTTTATGGTGATAAATATCCTACTGGATAGCTTGATTTTCAAAGAAAAGCTAGTTTTAGAATGAGCACATGAGGAAGAAATATGAGGTGTGTTCTCAAAATTAGGTTAAGAAAGGTAGCTGCAATTTTAGAAAATGTACCCATGGGTGCAGTGGTGCTACATACATTGTGAGGTAATCAACTGCTCTCTGGTTGGATATGATTCCCACTCAGTGGGAGGGAGTCACTGAGAACCAAGTCAGAAGTCTATAGCTCAGAAGATCACAGTCTTTAAAGGGAAGCTTCCACTGTTCTTCGACTAAATGTAAATGTTATGCCTATCAAAAAGCCTTCAGATGTGTATGTGTAGAGGGTGGTGAATACCAGGGAAACCCAAGACCCATCAAAATGAAAAGAGAAGGCTGAATGCCTAGTACTGAATGAGCCATGTCTATCATACCCTCTAGTGCCCAGGAAACATTACAGAAGAAGTGACAGACAAGATATCATTGATGCTCTGAATGCTAGCCTGAATACCTCCTCCAGGGAAAGGGCAGTAGACAGTGAGGAGACTCAAAGTTCATCAAATAAGAATATAAGCACTCTCTTTTTTAATCAATATTTTTATTGTCCAAAATTAGATATATTGTATTAGTAAATATTGCATTCAGTTATTTTGTTCTTGAATCCTGTATTGATATTCACAAAAGGTATTTTAAATTTGCTGTCTTATGGTATAGCAAAATACATTTAATATAAAAACTCTTAATATATTAACTGGACACAAAGTAATAGATCAAAAGTCAATCCTTGAAGAGACATTTTATTTCTTATTTCATTGGTGGTGATATGTTTACTGGTCCAGTGTTTATGCTAATTGGATTAATATAATTTATGGTAATTGAGAATGACATAACACATCAAATAGGCTTTTGAGTTAAAAAATACACATGAGATTTTCTTTTTCTTTGGTTTTTCGAGGTACGGTCTCGCTCTAGCCCAGGCTGACGTGGAATTCACTATGTAGTCTCAGGGTGGCTTTGAACTCACGGCGATCCTCCTACCTCTGCCTCCCGAGTGCTGGGATTAAAGGCGTGCGCCACCAACGCCCGGCCTAGAGAGAGCACCAGGGCCACCATCTTGTGGGTCTGGCTTATGTGGGTACTGGGGAATTAAACCCAGGGCCTTAGGCACTAGAGGCAAGTGCCTTAATCGCTGAGCCATCTCTCCAGCACATGAGATTTTCTATGGTAACAAAGTAGTTCTCAGAATACATTTAATATATGTAGTGGATAAGTGTGAAGTAAAAGATATTAGTTGGAATAATTCATTTAGTAGGCTATATTACATCTATTTTTGGAGAAGTGTCTATTTTCAAAGTTTTATGAGCTGAAAGGAATACATAGCTGCTAAGAGAGTTTGGAAAATAAAATGTAATTTAAGCAGATATGCCCGCTTACAAAGTGTCCACTAGGCCTCAGAAGCACAGGGAGAAATAATCCCATTTAATGCTAATGGATCATTGTTTCTGGCCAGCTGAAACAATATATTTATATGTGGGACATCTAATAGTTACTTATTTTTTCTTTTGTATTATAGATAATGTCTGATGTGTGATGTAGGTAACCTTTCTCCATTCCTGCGTGGAGAAGAACTCAACAAAAGCTGCTTGTGGAGGAATGGGTTTATTTGGCTTACAGACTCAAGTGAACTCCATCCTGGCAGGGAAAACAATGGCATGAACAGAGGGTGGACATCACCTCCACCACAGCACTGCAAACAGTGGCAGGAAGGTGTGCCAAACACTGGCAAGGGGAAGCCAGCTATGACTCCCATAAGCCTACCCCCAACAACACCCCTCCAACAATGTTCAAATTCCCAAATTGCAGTCAGCTGGGGATCAAGCATTCTGAACGCATTAAGTTTATGGGGGACACCTGAATCAAACCACACACTGTTTTTATCTTGTTTTATTTATTTGGGTCATTAATTTTTTAAGTATGTTTAAATTTTTGCTGGTGCTGCTTATACCAACTTTTCACATTTCTGTGATGGGAATATGTCTTGGTAAAATATCTTTGAGATAATGCCATGTAACAGATGCATGAGGTTCCAGAAGCCCATAAGTATATTGAAGAAGTTGATTTATTTATCTTAAAATGTAGTTTTCTTAGTTTCTCAAATAGGCATGCAGACTTGTCACTGTTGAATAGTAACCTTTCAAAGTGAACAAGATGTATGGATGAAGGTTTGGCTTTTCATCTTTGTATCTCTGCTATTTTATTCATTTTCATGTAGCTTGAGCTTCTTACTCACAAAGTTCTGCTTTTGTGGCCCCTCACAGGCTTTTGACCCACTGCTAATTGGTTTTATTCTCTTCTTGCTTGCTTCTAGTTTTATTTTTAATACAAATTCCCAAGAAAGGGATTTTAGCTTCCAGCTATGAGGGCCTAGTTTGTGGTACCAATGCTTCTCCTGATAAAAACTTGGAAAGCCAGATAAAAGTAAACATTTGAAAGACATGGGTGATTTCTGCAGTGACCAGGTCTTGAGGGGACAAAATCCCAATAAAGCATATTTTGAGCAGATGTGAAAGGATAGCCACTATGGATTTGCTTTATGACAGACTTTACATCACACGTTTCATGTTTGTGTTTCAGTATTTTCTCCTTAGGGCATTTTTGATTCTCAGAATTGGATAAGAGCCGATATTACCCAGAGTCAGAGAAACTCAGTGAAAAAGAGAACCCCAGGGGGGGCTGGAAAACCCAAACTTTGAATGCTAATGAACCAGAATTTCCTCCCTATCAGAGAGCTAAGGAGTGGACTTCACATTCTTGCAAGGGAGTAAACAGAGTAAACAGCAGAGACTTGTGTAGAGTGCTGGCAGTGGTGAGGACCCACACACTCACCTTTGTGGGACAAGTACTACGGATTCTGCCTTACCTCCACACTCTCAGTGAAAATCATGAAGTGAGGTTCTCGGGGAATTGCAACAAAGCAGAGTGTGACGGGCCATAGGTTAGCCTAGTCCCCTGCCTGGTGGAAGAAGTTGATTAGCCTCCACACCATCCGCCTATTGAAGGGAGTGGCGCCCTCTGCATGAGGATGAATCCATCAGAGCTGGCACAGTTCTCATACCCCATTGCTCACTATGCAGGAACAAACAAAAAAAGAGAAAAAACACACACTGTGGAAACACACAATCCAAATATTGAAATCACCACATAAACCCTTAATGCTATAAAATAGTTTATTAAACATATTCAAAAAAGCACAATAAATTCTCAAAGAGGGTATTTGAGTATGTGAGTATTGAGAAGAAGATGGAGAAAATAATGAGTGGGTTAAAACTGTTCAAACATATGCAAGGAAACCTCTATTGGTCTCATCTTAGGCTTCATGATATATATATATATATATATCATGAATATATATATTCAAAGATCGACAGACCAATATCTTGGAAGCTTAATTATGGATGTCAGATGCCCAGACGTTCCAATTTCTCTTATGAGGTGATTCATTGTTCTAGTAAAAGGTTTTCACTGTGGACAGTATGGTGCCAAGATATACAGGTGCTCATTCCATGAAGCATTTAATATCATATACCACATATAAACAGAATGATGAACCAAAGAAGGATATTAATTGTAGCCCTGTTTAAATATTCATTAATAAGGCCTCTTTATAAGTGCTCATATATTACCATTAAAAATAAAACAAGTACAGAAATAGAAACAAAGTATTAGCTAAAAACTATTCAAATTTAAAAAACCCTTTAGAAACAGGAACTTAAAATATTTTTCTTGGACGTTGTCATGTTTATAGCATACAAGTAAGAATTTTGTAACAATATGTGTTTATGTTAAATGAAATAAACCAGATATGGAAAGACAAAACCTTCCTTGACTGATCTCATGAAAATCACAGTATGTCAAACTCATGAACCGAGCAAAATGCTCGTTACCATGGAATCCAAGTGAGGAGATTGGGGAGAGAGCAGTCAATGGACTCAACATTCATTTATACAGGAGGGGAATAAATTCAAGAGGTATTTTCTGCATTATGGTTACTATGATCAATACGGAACATCAACTAACTTTTTTTACATTCCACTACAAGATCTGATCTCTCTGCTTTGTTTTTAAAAGCTCAAGTTCATTTTTTTTCTTTAAGGTTGCTGAGAGTTTCTAAAAAGCACATTTTATTTAATCACTTTGTAATGCAAAACTCACTCCTATATTTTTGTTTCAAAGCTTACAATTGTTTCATATACTTTCTAATTTCCTAGATTTTATTTTGCTGTCTCCATATCTAACTTCAATTAATGCATTAATTACATGGATAAGCTGCTTTACCATTTTTTATTTCTGTATTCGTCACTATCTCTTTATTGGTCAATAATATTTGCTGACACTCACAGAAAGAAACTTCTGATTGGATTATTCCTTTGTTGTGTCTGAGTAAACCTTTGTTTTCGTGGCTATGATCTATCAACCTACCAGTACACTAGCAATGTTCATTGCTAAGGTAGGCATGGGAATATTGGTCTCTCTCTCTGTCTCTCTGCCTCTCTCTCTCTTTCTCTCTGTTTTCAAGGTGCAAGAACCCCATGAAATCAGAATAAAATAGTTGAAGAACCAGGAGCACAGGCATGTGTGTGATCCAAGTTTACTTCCCACCTAACCCAGCGCTTTCCTTAGGAGATCAGACAGTGCTTACAGACATTACTGCTGAGATCCAGTGGCCCATCAGTGATGGCTGCTATCATACACATTGGAAAATATGAAGGCAGTGTATCACATTTCCCTTTTTTAAACTTTAAAACGCAAAAGGATTTATTCCATACACAAGAGAAGTTTAAATCAAGGCA
>PVHP010027542.1:0-23803 GCA_004024765.1 Zapus hudsonius | reverse complement strand
TATTTCTTTTGAGGTAGGGACTCACTCTATCCAGCCCAGGCTAACTTGGAACTCGCTCTCCAACTCATGGTAATCCTCCTACCTCAGCCTCCCAATTAAAGGCATGCACCTCCAATGCCCAGCTACAATCTTATCTTACAGAATTTATTTATCTTGCCTGCCTATCGTTAGCATCAGGATTCCAGGAGAACGAGGTAGGTTTCATCCTAAGAGATGCAGACAATAGCTGCTATAACAGATTCTCAGTAAATATAAAGTGAATGCATGACCACTGAACTTACTAGAAAATAAACTTGCCAAAACACACAAAGGTAGGAATGCCATGGCTGGACTCACAGGTTAATTCTGTCCAATGATACCATCATCTATGGTTGTACTCTGTGCTGCCCTCTGACTTCAGAATGAATAGACTCATGAAAATGGACAAGCAGTGTCAGAGAGAATGTGCTCGGGGGTCGTCGCCTTATTATTAAGTGTGCCACACTTAAACATAAGATCCACAGTATAGCCTGGCTCTTTACTGTAGAGGAAAACCTACAGAATCTGGAAGTAGAGAATGTCTAGCAGCTCAAATGGCTCAACTCACTTGCTGGTGGATTTGGGCTGCCTGACATTTTCAGAGTCTTTCATACCAATGCTTTCAAAGTAGTCATTAATGTAATTAAAGCCCCACACCTTCCAGTGGCACACTCCTCAGTCGCTTCTAAGGGACTTTTATGCGTGCACTTTCATTGATGTCTGTAGCATGTCTCAGAGACCAGCAAGACAGATATGAGCTCACTTGTGAGGAAGGGATGGAACGGGGCTTGAAATGGCCTGCTTAGGAGCACACGGAAAGCAGTTGATCAGCTGTCCAGACATCCTACTTCTTAGTCTTCTTGTATTTTTGGCAGCTTCTCCAGTTCCATCAAGGGCTGGAAAAACACAGTGTAAGCCAAATGTTGGAGACCACCTGCCCTGAGCAAATGTCGAGCTGACATCTGAGCAGACAGAGATGGCCCTTCTGATTCACTCTTGGCCCTGAACTCAGACTCCTTGCTTTAGCCTAAAATGCTCCTGTGAAACTAAACATGGAGCCATGGCGATACAGAGGGAGATGTTTGCCAAGGCAGTGAGGGAGGGCTTTGGGCCGTCTTTTATCATCTTCAGCTCACACATGACCCAGGTCAGTGTCACCTGCCATTCCTGTCAGATGAGAGGTGAAGGCAATTTAGAAAATGTAGAGAATCTCCAACACACTGAAATATAATGCCCGGACTTACTTTTTATTGATTTAAAGTTTACTTTGAGTTATTCTTTTGGGTTATAAACCTCTCTCTTTGGTCTCTTTGTGTCTCTGTATGTCTCTTTCTTTCACAATCCTTTCTTCCATCATTCCTTTCTTTTACTTTCCGTTTATTTTCTCCTTCTTTAAATAGTGATCCCTTTTATTGGAACAAGCTTCTGAAATCTATTAAGATATATTATTCCACTTTTAGTTTCTACAAAACTAAAACGTATGCCAAGTAAATGTTGCATTTTGTTAGGGAGAAATTAGTTGGCTTTGGAGGCTTTGTTTTAAGATTATACTTTATCAAAGAAAGTTAAACAACTTAAACAAAAGTTATTTACCTTTAAAATTATTACAAGTCTAAGCATAAACATTTCTCTAGATAGTATTTCCTTTGGGCAAAAATATACCAATGGGTCAGAATTATATCAAAATATGTATTATATGCATTTTTAAGACATCAATATTATTATTTTTTTTAATTCAAGGCCAAGTAGACAGAGAGCTTCCAAAGTGGATGTTTTAAAAATATTGTGTCAAAGCATGTCCCAATTATCACTCTTGGTTCCTACTAAATTTGAAAGAATTTAAAAATGTGAAAATTGGATAACAGTATATCCATAGAGCACTCTTATAAATAGACAAATGTGACAAGGAAGAAATAGTAGCTAGGCTATTTTTAATCTTTACAAAACACATTAGAGAAATGAGTTATTCCCCATCACTGCATCACCCAACTATTTTAAATATGTGTGATGAGTCTATGTGTGATGTTGTCAAAGAAGTGTGTGCACATGTACAGAGGAAGAGGTAATCATATTACTTTCAGAAAGTACTAAGTCACTGAGTTTGATCCTGGCCCACATGTTGGCCTTAGCTGAAATCCAGGTGTCATCTATTTCTTTCAAAATTACTAGCATTCTGCCAAATACATGAATATCATTTTGGAAGGCTAAGTAGTTTGAAGAAATTAACAAAAACCAGTAAACACAAGTGAATGGATCTGTTAATTTGTTCATTTATTTTAAAATTCATACTTAGATGTTTCTGTACATTAATATACTATAGAAAATACCCACAGTTATACTGTTATTAAAGTCAAAATGGATCATTATCTATAGCTCAACAGAGTAGAATGTTTATTATTGACCATGACACTCTTGGTTAATTATCCAGGTATTAAATGGCATGGACAACTTCAGGGATCCAAACTGCAAAATAATATGAAACTTGACTTTCAATATTGATATGATTTCTAGTTTTATACTCTACTTACAAATTCTTTCCTTAGCTATTATTTTCTTCTATTGATTTCTTGCCTATCCTATCTTACCTTATCCAAATCACTTTCCTTTCTACCTTAATACCTTTATAAACATCTGTGTGATCATAGGCCCAATGGTACTTTTCCTTTGATTGTGAGGACGCCTACTGATTCTGTCTTCACCAAAGCTATTCCAGAGGCTGCTAAGAGCTCAAAACTAAAAACTCACCCACCATGGCTAAGGGAACCTTGAGGAAGAGGGGGCAGAAAGAGTATAAGAGCCATGGTGGGGGGAATATCCAGGGGCATTGCCCCCACCAAAAAAAATTACTGTCTGCTTCTTGAACAACTCACAGCCCCCAATCCCATAAAGTATACCAGCAATCCTACCAAGGAGGGTCCTCAGTGGAAAGGGGGCAGTGTGGAGGGAAATGATGGTACCAATATATGACTTGTACCTACAAAGATTCTACTTATTAAAAACTTTTTTAAAGATGGAAAAATATTAATAGAGATATGTTGAGGAAATGTCTCAGTTGGTAAGCTGTCTTTTTTTTTTCCTTTTAGGTAGATTCTCACTCTAGCACAGGCTGACCTGCACTTACTCAGTACTCTTGGGCTGGCCTGGAACTCACAATGATCCTCCTACCTCTGCCTCCCAGCTGTAATTTGAACAAAATATATCTAGTGATCTTACCTTCCTACTTTTGTATAGTACAAAAATAACATATGGAAAAATATTAAAATCATAGGAGAACGGAGGGCACTAAAATCTTACATTATCTGGACAAACATAACAATAGAGAAAAGAGCAGATAAAAGACAGCCCATCTTCACACAATACTGGGAAGCAGAAGAACTGGAGATTCTTTGAAGCGTCTTCACTCACTCCTTTGCTTCTCTGCCGGTCTCTATACATGGCCCATGTCAGTTAGAGGCTGAGGAAGGATAATGTGGATTGTAAGAGGGTACTGTCTTATTGCAGGGTACCTTCCAATTTTTCTGTACTGTGACACGAGTGGCTTTTCTTTGTGTCCCAACTACAGGTGCTATGTCCCTCTCCCAGGAATGTGACTACTACTCTGTCACCATGACCTCATTTCCTTCCTTTCCCTTTCTGACCTGATGTTGACAATGACGTCATTCTCTCCCTAGACCCTACATTGGTCACTGCCACCTGTTGCTAGTTGCCTAACTCCTGCTCATATTTCTGTAATTTAGTTTTCATTTATGGTTATGCCCTATCATACCATTTGCTTAATTACAAGGTCCTCAGTAATCACAGAGGCAGGGCTGGGAAGCAATTAAAGGCGCTTTTTTTCAAAGTCTGTCAGTCCACATTCAATTCCCTAGAACCCATATAAAGCCAGATCACAAAGTAGTACATGCATCTGGAGTTCATCTGCAGCAGCAAGAGGCCCTGGAATGCCCACTCATTCTCTTTCCCCTCCCTCTCTTCTCACAAATAAATAAATGTTGATATATTTAAAAATCACAAAAGCACAGAAATGCTTTGTTTGCTTGTTTACATTACTGTTTGCAATATTTAAAATACCATAAGTAAACAACCAAGTAACAAATACATACACGCATTATAAATGCACATCCCCAATATTTACAAAGAACTGGGAATTTTTTTTATTCTACCACCTGGGCAGATTCTCAGAACAGTTCACTTTATTGTGTTAATTTTCAGAGTGATTTTTTTTATAAAAAGATAAAGAAGATATCACAGAGGAGAAATTTAATTGGGGTATCTTTTTTTAATTCAATAAATAATAAATATTATAACTACTTTCTTCAAATTTCAGTCACATCTGGTGCATTGGAGTTGAAGTTGAGAGATAAGAGGATGAGGCCTTGCCTGAAAGGACACTCAAAGGAGAAGTCAACTGTCTGATAGAAATGTCATGTGGAGATTGAGTAGAAGAGAAGAGAGCAGAGAGACTGGCAGGGAGACCTCATGAGGTGAGCCAGTAGTTTCTTTAGTCAGTGAAGTCCAACCAAGACACTATTTCAAAGAAAATCAAATTCATTGGATGTGAGTGAGATTTTATGATCATAATGAAAGAGTACCTTTTGGTTTTGCTTAGCTGAGGTCCCTTCTGATGTTCACATGGAAAGTTCTGGAGAAGAAATAGGGAGATAGTAAGATGATACTACACACCAAGAAGCAATCACTACCTGAGTATGGAAAAGGAGGGAAGGCTAAAGGCTGGATCATATTTTGACATATGGAAAAGACCTCACTCTACTTAAAATTATATCACCTGGAAAACTGTGGCAGGGTTGCCCAGGGGTATGAAGATGTATGAAGTATAGGCAAATCACGTATTGAACAGTACTGGTCTGATGGGTTTGTACAATACAATGTTCTTATCCCAGCAGGGAGCATCTTGCATTAATGAGAAAGAATATCACCTCCCATACCCTATTTCTAAGTAGCTTGATGTACAGGCCTGTTGTTAGTTCCTTCTGGACCTGATAACAATTACATTAGACTGGTTTATTTGTCCTTATTGATTTTGTGTGTATGTATATGCATATATATATATATATATATTCTATGTGTGAACACATGTGTATGTGTGTATGCATGTGGAAAAAAGAGGTCAACCTTTGGTGTTGTACCTCAGGAAAGCCATCCATCCTTTATGTAACATGGTCTACCAATGGCCTGGAATTTGCCAAATAGACTAGGTTGTTCAATGAGCCCCAAGAAAAGCCTTTCTGTACACCTTCAGTGCTGGGATAACATAAGCAGGTCTCCATGTAGCATTTTTTTACCAGGATTCTGGGGATCAAACTCAGATACTCAAGAAATCACAGTGGTCAGTTCCTGTGGGGGTGGGTACAATGCCTCAGAGTACCTTGCCACCAACCCTGTAGCTTTTACATTTTACATTTTCCCTTGTTCCAGAATGTTCCCTGAGGCTTGAAGTAATGAGTCTACTTGGTGTCTACCACCAGCTCTCTGGTTATTTTCACTGTTACGTTTCCTGGGTCCTGGCAGATGTGATAGAGATGACTCATCTTGTGACAGGCAGTTGGCTTTCTTTTCTTATCATGCTGAATGGGTCTTGGGTCTCTGCAGTATTTGCAACTGTCAAAAACAGATTCTCTAGCCAAGAGTGAGAGCAGCATGGATCAGAGGAGATAAGCAGAGACATTCAGAAGACATTTTCACAGGCATAATCTCTCCTTTTAGCCAAAGAACAGTGGAAGCTTCACTCTAGGGTCTATGACCTTCTAAGCCACAGGCTTCCAACTTGGTTCTCAATACCAGGCATGAATTCCCTAACACTAAGTGGGTCTCATATTCAATCATAGAGCAGTTGATTACCCCAATAGCCTGTGTGCACCTATTGTACCAACCTTTATGTCTTGCTTTGCTGGTTGATTTGGGACCAAAGTAGCTGTTTATGATAAATCTCAGCGCTACAGTTAGGTTACCACCCACAGTGAGCTATTATTCAAGGAGACCCACGGGGCCCCCAAAATAATGCAGGCCATTGCCAAAGCACTTGGTTACCAATAAGAAGGAACTGATAAAACCCTATTGCTGAAAATACCACAAAGCTGAAATTGCAGAACATTGAGAGATCATGCAGGAACTGAGATAAAGCACACTGCCTAGTGGCTAGCTCTCATTGTTCTATGGCAGCTGCTGACACACAAAGGTCACCAACATTGTGGACAAGCAGGGGCTGCTGGAAGTGGATACACAATCCAGGCATCTTGCTTTTGTAATGCAGGCTTTAGGGATCAAACACAGGTCCTCATGTGTGTGAGACAACTATGTCACCTGCTGAGCCATCTCCCCAGACCTCTAGTCATTCTTGTATCTTTACCCTTTCCCTATTGAAATTAGAATAAAAATAAAGCCTAGTTAACAGAGGAGAAAGTACATGGTTTCTTAGAGAAAAGAGGAAAAATAAAGTCAGAAATCCTCTTTCCTGACATGGAATATGGAGCCCCAATATTTTCTCCAAGGATATAGGCCATTTCCTCAACTTGCTTCTCGCTGTGTTCAACCCACGCCCACCATCTGGAATCAGCCCAGAGCTTGCTTACTTTCCAGAATCTGCTAAACTATCACCACGTGCACAGGCATGCCTCATCTTTCTACCTCCGTGTTGGACATCACAGCATTTAATGATCTAAAAGAATTCCATTCAGTCTTCTGCTTGATAATCCTTTCTATTACAGTTTACCTGAGTCCCCATTCATTGTTTTACTTCAGATTGTTGCAGAGGTAGAAGGATCGCTGGGAGTTTGAGGCTATCCTGAGACTACATAGAGAATTCCAGGTCAACCTGGGCTAGAGTGAGACCCTGCCTCGAAAAAATAAATAAATAGATAAATAGATAATAAATAAAAGAAATGCCACATGATCAACATACTCTTCCCTGTTGGACTCTCATATATCAACACCACTGTATATGATGAATGTATCTTTAGTTGTAGCTGGTTTTTAACAGGGAACTTGGAGTTCCTAGCTAGTCCCAATGCACCTTAAAACTTAGAGTACCCAGATTCTTGTCATATAATTTAAAGAACTGAAATTATACACCACCAGAAGGTAATGTTTAGAGAGACTTTATTAAATTAAGAGGAGGAAGAAGAAGGTTAAGAGAAGGTACAGTGAGCTCCTGCCATGAGTGAAGAGAGAGCCCATGGGGAGGTGCCCCTCTCCTGTAGCCAAATGGCTATGGAACCAGGGGATCTGTGCTGGCCAGCCAAGCAAGAGAAAGAGGGAAAATATAAGAGGGCTCCCATAATGAGAAAGATAAAGTCCATGTGAGAGAGAAGCCCCAGCCACTCACCACAGGCTGTGGTGAGAGGCCTTACCTAAGCATGGATATTTAGCAGTCTCTCTGCTGATTGGCCATGAGGGGAATAGAGCCTTTCATCTCCTTCAGGTGAATATATCTTTCTGGCTCAGGTGAGCCAAAGAGACAGTGATTGGTCTTGCTTTGATCAATCAAAGTTTCAGGATTAAGTTTGAGTTCTAGTAAAGGAGATCTCGCACTCTTGGGAGGGTTTCACTTATGGCAAGACAGGTGGAGACTGAGATTGTAAACCTAAGTTCAAGGACACTCCTGTTCTTTATTTTTGGGGTCCCAGTCACCCTAAACTGTCACAAGTTCAGAGCCTGAGGCAGAGGGTTTGAGCATGAGACTTTGCAACCAGCCTGAAAATAAAATAAAATATCAAATAAAACATCCCCAGTGAGCATTCCTCATGCTCATGTTCTCAAAGGAATAAGTTATTTTTTAACATGACATGGAGTTTTCTACCCTGTCCATTTCCATTAAGTGTTTATTCAATGTTATTTCTGTATGCCTGGACATAGTAAGCATTTAATAATTATCTATTGCTTGAGTTAATAAATTGTCTTGGATGGCATTTTGTGATGAGAACAAAGAATTATACTTCAGATGCCTCTATTTACTAAGGCCAAAAAAATAATAGTCAAAAAAGACACATGTATGACTGAGGAGTTTAGTGTGCACTCTGAAGACCAAAGAAATGATTCTACATGATAACCTTACAATATCCTGAGTTTGAAACCTAAGCTTCCTTTCCTATCCTATAAAGTGCAAATTACAATAATATCCTCTTTTCAATGTTATTATAAGTATAAAATAAGTTATGTAAAAGCACATACATTGTAAAATGGAATGGGGATGTTTATTACTATTTTTAACCAAGAAAATATGGCTGATTTATTTGAATTAGTCAGGAGCAGATTAGAACCCCCAAACCTCCATTAAGATGTTTGCTTATACTATCTGGGTATAACCTATGGTGTTCACAGGATGGCCATGTAAAAGAATGCTAAGAATTTACCATGACCTTAAGTCTGTCTAGTCTTGAGTCTAAGAGTAGAGGCTTGGTCAATTGGCTGCTGCAGCTGGATTTTAATACCATCTATCTTTCTACATAATGTTATGATGAGCTGAAATAATCACCACTTTGCTTTCTACGCAGCATGTATTTTTCATATCATGTAAGCTATTCTTTAGCAAATGCACTTAACTTTAAAATTTGAAGAAGGAAGTCCTTCTTCTGTGTGTTTATGTCACTTGGGAAAATTGGTGTGGTTAGCTCATTGTCTGGAGAGAAAATGGTTATTTGACTTTATGAAGACGCCTGCCTTTCATACCATTGGTGTAGGACTTCATTTGAGAAATGTGGTCTTTAAAAAAAAATTGTTGGAGCCTGAAAAGGAGGCAATTTCAGTAACTACTTGAGAATAATGAGCTCAAAGGACATCTAAGAAGACTTAAAGGAACAAAAGAAGAAGAAATGAGGGGGAATGGCTGGAATTTTTTCCTCTTACTTGAAGTCCTTCAGACTTTAACATGTCTGTCATGCTTCAGGTTCAATGTACGGTATTAATTCTGAGGCTACGCAAAACATTCACGCTAGCAGAGAAGCTGAGACCAGCAGAGCATCAGGTAGACCTGCACATACACGCTCTTAAATCAGAGGGGAGATTTGGAACTATTTGCTTCAATTAATCATGGTGATTTCCCATGAAAGTTAGTCTCTCAAAGCCTGACACAAATCAAGTGTGCCTTGCTGGAGCCATTACCTCTGCCCATAACTGAATGTATTCTTGCTTTATTCTTCTTACCATTATTTTAGTCACTCTTTCTTCTTGCTCCAAAGACTCCTTTCATAAAGCTGGTAAAACCTTCAAATTCTGCCGCATTGTATTATTCTGAATAGAGGTAGAATGACCGAAGGAGAAACAACCAAAGAGAGGGTGGGTAGGGTGATGGAGGCCACTGATCTAATCTGCTCACTTTGCAAAAAAAAAAAAAAAAAAAAAAAAAAAAAAAAAAAAAAAAAAAAAAAAAAAAAAAAAAAAAAAAAAAAAAAAAAAAAAAAAAAAAAAAAAAAAAAAAAAAAAAAAAAAAAAAAAAAAAAAAAGGAACAGGGTTCTAACAGGCTGAATACTTTGTGTAGGGAGTGAGATGAGATGAACAAAGAACACAATCCCTGAGCCAAACTTTAGGGTGTTTCAATGCAGTTTATTAAACCTAGAGTGGTTGTTTTTATCCACTTAGTAGTTTTAACTATTACATAAGGCAACAAATTAATTCATCACATATTGATTAAATAAAAGACAGAGTACCAGAGTACCATACTAAGGTAATTGGGTCTGATGTTGGTTTCTTTGTTTTGGATTTTTGTTTTTAGTGTGTGTGTGTGTGTGTGTGTGTGTGTGTGTGTGTGTGTGTGTGTGTGTGTGTGGATGTGTGTTCACATGCACACGTGTGTATGTGTATGTGTGCGTGTGTGTTCATGTGGGTGCATGTGTATGTGTTCATGTGAAGCCCAGATGTTGATACCAGTGTCTTCTTCCATCACTTTTTATTTTCAGACAGGATTATTTACTGAACCTACAGCTCTCTGATTCAGTTAGACAAGTGAGCCATCCAGTCCTGGGAATACTCCTGCTTCCACTTTCCCACCTTGGGAATTATGGGTACATGCCTGACATTTTATGGGGCTTTGGAGTATCTGAACAAAGGCCCTCAGGCATGCCTGGAAAACTTGTTACCTTGTGAGACAACTCCCTAGCCCATTGGAGGGTTTTGTTGTTTAGTTTTGCATACAGATCTTACTGTCCAGTGAAGGCTGATCTGGAACTCACTGTGTAACCCAAGCTGGTCTCACACTCATGGTGATCCTTGCATCTCAGCCTCCCAAGTACTGGGATTGTAGGTGTGAGACCCCATACCCAGATGGTTATTTCTCAAGACTGAAATGACACCCCTATCCCAATTACACACTAATTTTTACACAATTGTTCCAACACTCCATAAGCACTAGTCTACACACATTACTACTAATTCTAAGTAACAAAATCTGAGATATTTGTGACTTCTTTAGAAGTGGACATCAAGTGCCATGTATATGGTTACAGATTAGGATTTGTGACACAGGATCCTCTCTGTTCAGAGTCCTTGAAGCTCAACATGCAGAAAAATAAGTAGGACAGGGTGTCTCTGGCTCTCCACTACCTTGATCATCACTTCAGAAGAATGGTCTGGGCTTCACACTGGGTTGATTCTTAGAGTCCTTACATACCTGTCTCTCAAGCATTTAGCCTCCCAGAACGTCACTTTGGTGTCACAAGTGACCTCTTTCTGCCTGGGAATCATGACTGATAAGAAGGAGTGAGGCTGAAGAAGACAGCTCTGCCTCCATGGTGCTCCATGCATGCATGGAAGTGTAATCCCTGAATGTGTCACACATACACAAACACCCATCATCACCATCTCTAGGTCTCATTCTAGTCACTGCTCCCTGTTTCCCCTTGACAGAGCTTCTTGTCTAATTCATTTCCCAACCCCAGATGATCTGCCAGTGATCCCATCATCCAACCAGTCTACTGAAAATGGGTTTGTTGCAATTATGTTCTTGTTGATGGGATAAATCACTTGGCCAAAAACAGCTTCTGGGAGAAACTTTTTTTATTTCTTTACTTATTATTTTTATTATTATTTTTTATTTATTTAGTCTCAAGGAAAGCTTCTCGATGGCAGGGGAAAGCATGACATGAGCAGAGGTTGGACATCACTTCTGCCTTAAAAGGTAAAAAAAAAACAGCAACAGGAGAATGGGCAGAACTCTACAATATGAGATGTGGCTATAACATTTTTTTTTTTCGAGGTAGGGTCTTGCTCTCGCCCAGGCTGACCTGGAATTCACTCTGTAGTCTCAGGCTGGTCTCGAACTCACTGCGATCCTCCTACCTCTGCCTCTGGAGTGCTGGGATTAAAGGCATGTGCCACCACGCCTGGCTTGGCTATAACATTCTTAACTCTGATCCCAGGAACACACCTCCTCCAGGCAAGGCTCCGCTTCCCCAATTGCCATCAGCTGAGGACCAAGCCTCCAAAACACATGAGTTTATGGAGAATATCTGATTGAAACTACCACATGGGTTACAATTCAAGCTCTACAAAATCTATCACACACATTTTATCCTTCCTTTTGTTGCTCTTTCCTTACTTTCTTACATTGGACCCTTCTTTCTTCTCGAACATTCTCTCTTACAGACTTCATCACACTCTCCAAAAAGATAAGAAACCCTAATTCTTGGTACAGATGCCTACGACCTTATTTGAAGAAATGTTACTTGAAGTTATGATGAGGTCATTAGGGTGGGTCCTAGTAAAAAAAAAGACAGATGTTCTCATTTTTTAAAAGAAGAGAATTTGGACACAAACATTCAGAGAAGAATAACATGTGAAAACGAGCACACGGAGAACATGGCCCTGTGATGAAGGGGACAGAAATATTATTCAGCAAAAAAAAAAAAACAAGAAAAACCTGGTGCCCAAGGGACCCACAGCCACAGCCATTCAATCAACACAGGATAAGCCAGTGAGACAGAAACCAACGATTCTCGACACAAAAACCCCTAAGCTCACAACATTAAAGCATCCTTAGTACTCACCCACCATGACTCAGGGAACTGAGCAGAAGAGGGGTCAGAAAGATTGTGAGAGCCATGGTGGGGGATAATATCAGAGACTTGGCACCCCTCAGTAACAACACACTTGGGTCATGAGAACCCGGCTGAAGACTGGGCTATCCATGGTCCCCTACCACAAAGACTGATCCAGACGGCCCACGGAGGAGGATATCCAGCTGATTGGGGATGGGGAGGGGGGCAATGGGGAATTGGGGATAACAACTCATGGTTGGCCCACTAAACAATGTAACTCATTATGGACAATAAAAAAAGAAAGAAAGAAAGAAAAAAAAAAGCCTGGTGCCACCTCTCAGAATCTGGAGCAGAAGTGATGGACCTTACCCTAAAGTTCTCACAGGAAGCACATTAGGAGCACAGGATGTGGGCTTTCCCCACATTTTGAATTTCATGGAGTACTTTGACCTCAAAACTGTGAGGGAACAGGAACATTTCTCAGGAAACTCATATTCATTGACTAACCTCCTGACCGAATAACTTTCTGATTCATTCTATTTTCTAGAATTTTCTTTCACGTTCATTCATTGGATATTTAACTATTGCTCTTCTCCAGAGTTTGACTTCCAGTCTTTTCTTTTTTCTTTTACATAACTTACCTGAATGATCATACCACCACAAAGTCCTAACTGTGGGCAAACTACATGCCATGTATAAATGTAGCAGGAGCTGATATTTTTATCGCGTAATAAAGACACAAAACAGTAATGTTATTTCATCTCCATGACGTCATCACAAACAACACACTACTGACCAGAGGCCACACGTAACTCGTCCTTAATAACAGAGGAATTAGCTGAAGAAATGAAGCTAATTAGATGAAGTTCCTTTTTTTCTGTGTCCAAGAAGAGAGCTAGTCAACTTCCCTACCATGGCTGGTCCAACAGTCATTTAGATAATTAATTCTGCAGGCAGTGTAAAAATAGATTCTGATAATTATTGTGAGGAACAATGTGTCATGGGATGAAAACACTTAAGAAAGGCTGATTCTCATTATCTTCCTAATGAGCTAAGCAGTTGGACTCAGCAGAAAGATCCCAAGTCCTAATCAAGATTATTTGACTATCAGTAGGTAGCCAATACCAATTGATTGATGGACTAACGTTTAGCCGCTTCAAATTTTTGTCATATTTTAAAGGAACATACGAAATAAAATAATGATAAAAATCTATTTCTTATGAAAAGTCCTTAATTCCTAAGGGTCCTCAGAGAACTGTGCAACTATAAACGAGTGGCCAGGTAAGGCAGGGCTTCACAGTATACAGAAATAAGAACATGTGTGGTACTAGTTTGAGAAAAAAAATAGTTGATTGTTAGAAAAACAAAAGTTTATTTTAGTGATTTAAGACTAGACAGGAGTTTCCCAAATCCAGTATGTGTAGTCAATTCTTGTGAAATGTATCTGACTTAACAAATAGCCTGAACTATTTGCTGAGAAGCAAAATAAAACAAACCAATCAGCCAACCTTCAGAAAGACTTGAAGGAAAGATAATCATGTGTTCAAGAAAGAGCCAGAACAATTATATATGAACAAACATGATCTCTTGAGTGGATATTATTTTTAGACCATTGAAGTTCATGATGCTTCCATGTGTTTCAGCTGTATTGCACCGACATGTTTACATTTTTACATTTTTAATGTAAGGAAGTACTTGTTAACCCATTGTGTATGCAGTATACATGTAACAGTCTGTGTAAATTTGAAACAGGGATGATGCATGTGGGTCTTGATGGAGGTATTGCTTTCTCAGTCACCTGTTCACATCTGATGTCACTATCTCAGGTACAATACATATGTGACTTTCCTGGCATTTGTCAGAGAGCAGAACTTCTGGTCTTCATAGCGTATTTCCCTTTAAATCCTTTGCTTTCACAGTGTATCTTTTCAGAAAGATGGGGAAACATTCTTAGATACACAGCACAGTACTTACCAGGGAAGACCTTCAGAACACATGAGTCAAGCAAGACCAGAGTGTGTTTGATTATGACAAGTATATTAACCCAGTGAGAAGATGCAAATGGGATTTGAGAGGAATCAGAGCAATAATGTTTCCATTATGCTGTACGCTCACTGCCACTGTGGGTGCTAAGCTAAATTGTATTTCCTGAGAATCTAATAAACAGTCTTTTATGTCGTTTTTCTACCTGCGCTGAAAGTCAGATAAATATTGTTGCTTCATACATCGCAGTGCCCTGGTTTTTGTTCTTTTCTAATCTGATTACAGTAATTTCTTATTGTGACAGACTTCCCCCCTTATGGTACCCTATTCCTGTCATGGGCAGAAAACTCTTAGATCATCAACCCTCTTGTCAGAGATACTGAGAAATCTGCTGAATGAAGGATATTTCATCTACAGAAGGCAGATGAAACCCCCTACACACAAAAAACATGGAAAAAATAAAATAAAGGAGAAAGGAGCCAGCTGCCAAGAACTTAGCCAACACAAAAGAATTTGCTAGCTAATAAATTGAGGTTGAACATGACAGAGTAGAAATTCAACATTAGCAAGTAGAATCCACAAGAATTCACATTTGAAATGTTGTAAAACACACTGACAGAGCTATCATTGTCTAATCATAACCTCAATTTTAAATCACTTTGAGTTCTAGTGAACATGGAAGAAAAAAAGAATGAAAGTACCTCTTCCAGTCTTCCTGAAATAATATGGATTATAAAACCACTTCTGTGGTTACTGAAATCAAGAAGGTAAGACACGTATCATGTCTATCTTGACTTTTACCCATAAGATGATAAGATCTGTATAAAGATTGGAGTTTCAAATATTTTTTCATCAAATCTGCCTTCAGTTTCACATTAAAAAAAAGAATCTTACATGTGATGGAAAAGATATACAGTATTACTGAACTAGGAAAGAACCCCTCAGCTTACTTCTCGAGTATGTGTCTCTAGTTGACTTGAATTTGACATTTCTATAGATATTTTCATAGCCTCCTGGGTAGTTAATGAAGGAACAGAGAGAGGGATTCTAGACAACTGTCTTCTCAGATAGAAATGATGTTGTTTAATGGTATTCCCATTAGTGCATGGAACCAAAGTTGAGAACTTGCCTCAACTCTAAAATCTAATGTTGGCATGGGCATTTCTAGAATAAAGGACATTTGAACCTGTAGACCAATGCCTTCATTTCATGGAAGTGGGCCTGGATGCTCACCAAGGATAACCTCTCTGGATAAGGCAGAAATGACGTTACGTACTCCTCTCAGGTTGTATCTGTTTTACTTATGAACTCAAATAAGGAAATCAAGAGGACAATATGTCTCAGATGGAAAGCTAATTGAAAGCCACGTGGTCCCATGTGTTAACAGATGAAGACATGAATCATTTCTACCGCAGGAAACTATTTCCTCAAGGCTACATGATTGTTTATCTAACCATAAAGTTAACAGTTTCACTTCTTATTCTACAATTCTTCTGAGCATTGAGACTACCAGATCATTCTAAGCCCAGAGATTTTTAGGATTCATGCTTCACTTTCCAGAGGACGCAACTACCAAAACTGTAAAACTGAAATATTTCATTCTATGAATAATGTCTTTCCAAGATATGAGCTATGTCCTTAGACATGAGTGAACTCGGGAAAATGTTCCCTGAGGAACTTTTCTCAGGAAAAGGAGTTGATACGATCCATGTACTGATCAATGACTAAACAACGATCCAACATCTTCTGGGGGGTATTTGCATTTTAAGCCATAAATATATTTGTGTACAGTAGGTCCTGGTAAAACCAGAAGCAATTAGTACTAAAGGCATCTGGGAGTACTTGTAACATCTCTCCTGACATCCCTGAAGCAACACCCACTGTAGGGGTGGCTTCCTTTGTGGCTTAAAAAAATACTTAATTATTTATTTATTTTTTAATTTATATTCTTATTGTCCAAAATTAGATACATTGTATTAGTAAATATTACATTGGTAACCGCGATTCCCTCCTCTCTGTCCCCAATCTACTGGGTATCCTCCTCGGTGGGCATACTGGATCATTCCATTGGTAGGAGGTTATGGATAGCACAAGAGGCAGCCACGTTTCCCCCCTTGTGAGTTGTTGCTGAGGGGGGCACTGTCTCTGGATAGTCTCCTCCACCATGACTCTTACACTCTTTCCATCCCCTCTTCCACTTAGTTCCCTGAGTCATAGTGGGTGAGATTTAAGACTGCTTTATTGCTGAGGTCTTAAGGGCCTCTGTACTTCTGCATTAGGTTGTTTTGGAAATCGTTGGTGTCTGTCACACTGACTTATCCTGGGTTCACTGATGAGCTGTGCTGATAGGTCTCTTGCTATCCCATCACTCTCTCAAAGGTTTCATTTGGGGCCTACATGATAAGCCTGGGGTGGCTTGTCTCTTGCCAAGATGTCAGCCCTCTGCCTATAGCACGTTGATGGAGTTGGAATGACCACAGCTCTGTCACTACCTTCTGAAAAATACAAACAAACAGGATCTCCATCAGAGAGAGAGGTCATTATGGGTTAAATGCAACACACATTTCTAATTTGGCGAGATTCTATTGGGATTAGCCTCTCTGTAGTTCTCTGGCAATGGGAGTTTCTCCTAGGGGCCCAAGGTTTCACTTCCCATAAGATTTTTCCCTCATAAAAAAAATAATAATAAATAAAATCCTAGGCAGATTGCCACCTTTCTCAGTCCACAAAAGATCCCAATCGGGCCTCTAGGTGGGCTTTCCCACTTTCTGGGACCCCACTCTTACTTCCTCTAAAGCAGAAGTCCTGTATTCTTTCCTTCTCTTAAACTCTATAATCCCTAAAATAAAATCTTTCTAAACTTAAAAAAAAAACTTTAAACCCCTTATATCATTAAAGTCATTGGTTTTAGTAAATGTACAGCAATTGGAATAAAGGTTGTTGGATAAGGTCAACATCAGCATGACACTAAATCTTTTTAATTTATTATTTATTTTCCAAGAGGGGAGAAGAGAGAGGGAGTGCAAAGACCTCTGCAAAACTCTCCAGATGCATGTGCCACTTTGTGCATCCGGCTTTACCTGGGTACTGGGGAACCTAGGCTGGAAAACTTTGCAAGCAAGTGCCTTTAACCACTGAGCAATCTCTCCAGACCCTTTTGTGGCTTTTGAGTAGCCAAAATGTGGGCCCACACTGCAGGCTCGCTCACCAAAACATAGTCATTCGTACATTGGTATAGCCTTTAAAAGGAAGGGTTAACTGTGTTTAGTGATCCTCTAAGTCAATAAGTAACAAGTTATTGATTAGTAATGAAGGCTCCATGCAATTGAGTTCAAATTTTATGTCACCAGATTTTGAGATGAAGGCTACAGCTTATAATATGATTATTTCTGCAGAATCAATTGAAAGTATCAGTAAAATATCTCTACCTCACATGGTAACTATTTACTCTTTTATTAAATATGTAAAAGGGAATACCAGAGATAGATATTTTTGCAAACCTGAGGCGCCAGTGTGGGAATTCTGCCCTTTCTACTGATTGCCTTATGTGTCACGTAACCCTCCTTCAGATGGTTTTATTTTGCTATTATGGGATTTCTATCTGGAACAAGCAAGCTGAGCTCCTGGCACTGATCAGGAGCTGCTAACACTAAGCTGTTCAGAGCAGCTAGCATGCAAGCTAAGAACTGGTAACTGTAAAGGAAGCTATCCAAATTGAGAAAAGAGCTCTTGGCTCACGGCTAGCACAAGTCAAGCTTGGGGTAACAGGAAGAAGGGAGCTTAACTATTCAACACTGTAAAACATCATTCAAAAATAGTAATAGCAGCTCACAGTTACTGAGTGATTTTCACACAGAGCTACATGCTTTAATTACATATTCAATTCTAACAACAACCCTGCCCTTAAGAACTTATCTGTCTATTCAGAATAGTTCCAGGACAGGGGAAAACTTTGAAATTTGGCTCTAAGCCTTACTATCTCATTCTAAGCAACATACATTCTTGAAACCCAGTTTCTGTAGCTTTAAAGTTATTCACTGGGCACTGCATTAAGTCTGCATTTCCTAATTGCCCATCATTGGTACATGAAATACTCCATATTCCCAGGTCCTGAGCCACTCCTGATTAGGACAGGAAGAATAATCCTAAAGCTATCTTTCTTGTTATCATTTGCTTAAGAAGGGAAGTTGCTCCACCAGAGTCCCATCTATCAAATGTCAGTCAACAGGCCAACTTCCTTTCTCCATATACTCCTGTCTTCCTTTCCCAACCAACACTAATGATCACATAGAATAACTCTTAATAAAGATAGTTAGAATCATTCATTCTCCCTCAAGTACACTCACAGACTTAAAAAGCAACAATGTGTATGTCATGTATCTAACTCAGCAAGTTGGGTCAATGGGGCTAATTATAAAAAAGAAAAAGCTGTGGAGATCTATTCAAGCACACCAACCTGAGTTCGGATCCTCAGAACCCACACAGAGCAGGTGCAAAATAGTGTGTCTATAATTCCAGTGAGAGGCCAGACGGGAAGTGGATAGAGGAGGAGCCTGGAGGCTCCTTGACCAGCAGTGAACAACAGGCGCTATCTCAAAGAAGGAGGCCCATCACATGAGGTTGACCTCCACATGTGTGCACTCACCCACATACGACTACACACACACACACACACACACACACACACACACACACACACACACACACAATATTACTACTAATTTGAAGACAAAGCATTAAATGTCATAAACCAGTCCTACTCTGTCAACTAATCCATTCAGCTATTCATTTGTGTATCTGGTCAACAGATCTGTACTGAGGTCTTAAAAACCTGTCTTCACACACCCTGCTATGGAATGAGAAGATGTAGATTTCTTCTTCCCTTTCACCACATAACCAATTCAGTCCTCATGATTGGTCTGCAAAAGTTTCCAATAGCCCACAAGCTTGTCTTTTTTCTTCTGTTTAATTCTTCACCTCTGTTTACTTTATTCTGAACTCAGTGGCTAAACGTGAGCTCTTGAAACATGACTGCAATGTTCCTCACATGTTCAACAGGTTCCCGTGCTCTGCACCACCTGTAGAAGTAAGGAAACACAGAATAGCCATATTTTTTAAAAAATACACAATGGACCGCCTTTCCATAGATTTTTTTTCTTTTTTTTCCCACCAATACAAATGTCAACACACTTGCTGCCTCCTCTTAGAACTCTTTTAAAAGCAAATGAAAATTTCCTCTCCCTCTCTATTCTATAAAATCAATTCCAGTACTAGGCTCTTTAGCAAATTCCATAGCAAAAAATAATTATCTGTTGTATGTCTATTTTTCTCTCTCAGAATTAAAAAAAATAGGAGAAATGCTTCCAAACATTTCTCAAACTATGACTTGGAATTTCTCAGAAGGCAATATGGGCATCAATGATGAAAGAACATATGTTATTTTAAAAAGCTCTATGATCAAATATTTTAGGAAATACAAGATTAAATGTTTGTGGCACTATTGTTTATATGTGTATGCTTCACAAACTATAAAGAAAATACAATTTCTGAATGAGTCATATTGAATGATTTGGTATATTATCAAGTTCTTCTACTCATGGAATTCTTTTATTTTTGCCTTACTCCTGAGAAAATATTTTGTTCAGCTAGAGATTATGAATTAGGGAACTATGTCACCACCTCTTTTTATCTCTAAATTTATGAAGGTTCATGTGTATTACTCTTCTTATTGCTATGACCAAATAACCTGACATGTTACATAAGTGTTCTTTGTCCCTAGAAATCCCAGTTGATCTGATACCTGTGGGTGAGATGTCTTTTGCTGAGGCCAGACAACTTCCTTAAGGAATGAATGAGTCTTTTTTTTTTTTTTAGTCAAACACATGTCCAAATACTGAAAATTGTGCAAGTGAACATAAGAATCCAAAAGTAAATAAATTATCTGTTTAGAAGTGAGCAATGGGAAAGAATACAGGAAGACAGCCTACTTCATCAATGGCAGTGGTTCATCACTGAGATAAACGAGGAAAAGACTAAAGAAAGTATGAATCGGATCACAGACTTCAGTTGTCCCTTTATACCAGCAGCCGTCAATCAGAAGCAAGACCCACCTCCAACTCAGGAGACACTTAGAAATTTCTAGAGCCAGATTTGCTTGTTGTGACTGGAGTACGGGGAGGGGATTACCTCTGGGGTCTTTGTAGAAATCAGGATGTGACCTCTCATCCTACAGTGCATAGGACAGCCCCTGTCCCAAATGAGCTATCTTCAAGTAGGAATTGTGAGAATTCACTGGTGAGAAGCCCATGTTTTTACAGAGTTAATTTAATCGCCAAGGGACGAAATGCCAGAAAAGCTATAAGCTGAGATATGTGGAGTAGTGTTAGAGGTACTTCCAGCATGGCTTCACAAGATGTGTGAAGACACCACTTGGGTTATTGTCCCTGCACGTTTTATAGCTAGAAACTTCACCAAGGGAATCAATGTCACAGACAGGCATTAGGACAAGCATGCTTAAAACAACCAATAATGTGAAGTACAAACTAGCAATGTCATCAAGTTCCCATGGGAATAAATCACAGCTCAGATGAGAAGGGTTAAATGTTGAGAATTTTGTAATTCTGCCCCTGATTTATTGCCACTTCTACAGACTGTCTCCTTAAAGTCTGAAAAAAATGTCCATAAAGAACCTTATTGCAAAAAAACATATTTACTTTATTTCTATCTAAACTCTGAATAAAAATGACCCCCCCCAAAAGAAAAATGAATCCCCTTGTTTTTTGGGATTACAGGTGGGTGGGTATGTGTATACAGGCTACCCTTGAATATATTTCTCAATTCTCTAGAGGTTTCTAAATTAAGTTTTATAGCTTGATGGTATAGGACTGACTGTTTAGTTCTAAATGCAGATGTGAAGTTTATATTATGGAAATTATAAATACAAGAATAAAGCAATGAGAGGAAGTTTCTATACCTCACTCAAACCAATAATGTGACACGGGTAGACATTTTATCCATTAACATATATAATGAGCATAAAGATACATATATATTCATACATATAAAGCAATTTTTAGACTGTGTGTTATAATTGCTGCATTGGCATACAAATAAGGAAGAATGCTCTTTTTAAAAATAAAACAGTGCTGGAGATATAGCTCAGTTGGTAGAGTTCTTGCCTAATATGCACAAAGCCCTGGGGTGGATCCCTAGCATTGCATAGAACTGGGCATGGTGGCAGACATCTGTAATCCCAGCATTTAGTAGGGAGAGGCAGGAGGCACAGGAGTTCAAATTAACTGCATGGTATAGTGAGTTGGAGACCAACCTGGACTACAGAAGATTCTGTATTTTAAAAAAATTAAAACTAAGAAACAACAAAAGAAAGTCCCATGATCTAAATGAATCTCCAAGAAAACTAAGCTGAACAACAACAAAAAAAAATCAATTCCAGTTTATCTACTGTGTCATTCTTTCTAGATGATTGAGGTGATAAAATTATAAAAATAAAGAACATCAGAGGTTGCCATGGTTAAGGGAAGTTTGTAAATAAGGGGAGGTGATAGTGGCTGAAAAAGGGTAAAATAAAGTGTTTTTGTAAAGTGGAACATTTTGTTTTCTGACTGTATCAATGCCAGTTTCTTCACTGAGATCCCGTTTCATAGTTTTGTAAGATGTTACACTAAGAAAAGGTAGACTAAAGGTTCATGCGACCTTTACGTGTTGTTTCTTACTAGTGATTATATACTTATCTCAAAATAAAACACTTTTTAGAGTAAATTTTTGAATATCGACATTTACTCTTTCATAGATCAAATTTTCTTTTTCACTGTGACTACTTATTTAAAGCTAACTGTGATTCTCACTCCTAACAGAAGGTTCAGTTCCCCAGGGGCAATCATTTTTAGTTTCCTAAGAGCAGCTGTTACTTGTGCTCTGTTGAACTGAGTTATGGGTCCACACAAGTGCTGGGGGGAAAAGCCTTGATAGATTACCTCTGCAGTGAGTGGAGAGGTGAGGGGTGACAGATGACAGCTTCAGTCTTTTAGGAAACAAAAACTTATAGAACAAAAGTTATAATTCATGAGTGTAAGAGGTAACAAGCATATGCAATAAGTAATTCTCCCTTGGGGGTAAAGGGAGGACTCCAAAATTATAAAGACTTGTTTTAAAAGCAGTCATTAAGCACAAGGAAGAATTTCCCATAGAGAAGGCATGAGTATGCTGTGATCATGGCCATAAGTGGTTGTCATGTAAGAATCCTGTGTCAGCTCTGAAGACAGCTTATTACTACCGGGTCCTGAACTTTACGTGATACAAATAAATTTAGTTATTCATAGTTTAAAATAATGCTTAGCATCAAAGTCACATGATGATTCTAATAATTTTTTTCCTTTTGAGAAGCATCTAACTTAAAGCACCTTATGTGCAGATAATTTCCATAGGTCATAAAAAACACTAAAAACCTAGAGAAATGTTGTGTAGAACATCTGCATATTTAGAATCTGTGCACTTGGGTTATCAACACCACACTTTGGAAGAGTGACAAGTGGCACAGGGCATCTGCCCATCTTGATTTCTTAATATGCAGCATTTGGATCCAGGACAAAACAGTTGTTCCCAACGTGGCTGATTATTTTTCTTATTCCAAATTCACTTACATTTCTAAGCTCTCAAGTGGTCTTAATTTTGGCCAAGTTCTGAAAACAACTCAATATGGGATGAATTTTGTTCTTCATAATCCCCATATTGAACCTTTAGCTCCAAGTACTTTAAAAGGCAAGCATACCTGGTGATTCATCCTTTAAAGAGGTGATGAAAACAAAGCTAACATAATATCATTGGTGATTTTTAAGGGAAGGAAATTTAGACATAAATTTTTGGAAACACAGGGGATATAAGCAGATGGAACGTGATCACATAGAACCTGATTGGGAAGGGGGCCATCTGCAAGGCACGATAGAGCTCTTCAAGAAGAACCCACCTCTTGGTGGTCAAGATTATGAGAAAATAAATTTCAACAGTTTAATATTCATGCATTCATAAATATCACCAATTGTCTTGTGATGGTAACCCTAGCAAACAAAGGCATAGCTGAAACCCCACAGACTGTTGAATAAGGTGATGTGCAATGCTTCGTCTCCTAGCAAAGAGGATCATGGTAAATGTGAAGACGGCAGCCATGAAAAACAAAGAACTGGGGCAACCTACTAGAACTGGGTGTACAGTCAGCCTAAAGCCCAGGCCACTGACTCCTCACCTATTCTTGCCAAGAACGTTTTAGTGGAAATCTAATTCCTTTATTAATTTTTATGCCAGCTTTCAGAAGCACCGGCAATGCTTTTTAGTTGAAGCTGAAACCATTTGGCCAGTAAGTCTCCAAATGTTTATGATGTGGCCTTTTATATATAATGTAAGTATTCCATAGGAGACAGAAGCCACCTTTTCATCTAACTCAGTGGAATCAATAGAACATTTCACAATCACCAAAATAATTATATATTTGTGTTATCAACATGGTAGCCATAAGCAGGTGGTTATTTAAATTTAAATGAATGACAATCAACTAAAGTGATTTTGCAGGTCCTCTGTCTTGGCCACATTCCAAATGTGTAGCCACTACCTAGTTAGGGGCTATTTTTCTGAACATGGGCTCAATCTTACCACTGTACACCTAGTGCTTGGATCCGTGCGTGGAAAGTAACAAATACATTTCCGAGAGATAAGTTGGTAAATTAGTCAATAAGACTATTAGTAAAGAAGTTTATTCAAAGATAAGCACTGAAACTATTCACATTTGGGGCCTGGGAAAAGA
>PVHP010027541.1:0-23739 GCA_004024765.1 Zapus hudsonius | reverse complement strand
TGGGTGAAGATGACAACCTTCCCGGTGTGCTGGTGGCGAGGGGCCCCCAGGATGAGGCTCTGCACCCCCTTCCAGAAGGCCAGCTCACTGGAATAACCTGAGGAGCCCAGGCCTCAGCTCTGAGGGTTCTCCTACCAACCCAGGCACCTTGTCCCCACCCTGCTGCCCCCTGGGCCTCTTCTCACCCAGGTAAGCGTCCTTCATGTCCACATTCTCCTGAGACATGTTGATGAAGGTGGCTCTCATATTTGGAGGGTATAAGAAGGCACCTCCAGACCAGCTGAAGCTCCCAACAGCCCCCAGAACTGGTCCATCCTGGGAGGAAGGGATTTCAGGGATGAGCAGGCTGAAAGCCTAACCCTGACTCCACAGACCTATTCAATAACCTCCTGCCCCAAGCTTTCCCTCTTCCCTCTCATCCTATGCCATCAGCCTAAAGGGGCCCCTCTCACAGGTGTGCACACAGCACTGAAGGGCCCCACTCACAGGTGTGAACACAGCACTGAAGCCCTCCTGGGACATCTCCAATTCAAATGAGCTGCTGCTAACAGTTTCTGTACCTGAGAAAGGGGTTTAAGGGAGAAGGCTTCTTAGTAGAATCTTAGATCAAGACCAGCACCTACATCAAAGGTTAGAAGAGCCTAGCGTATGAGAGTCTAGGTTCAAAAAGGAAAAGGCCTCATGCCTGAGGATTTTGGAAGCTTCATTGATGACTTACCCTCAATGGCAAAGATCTTCTCCTTCAGCTGGTTTTGAATATCCCTCAAAGCACCAAAGTTCTTCACATTAAATATGTACTCGTGGGAGGGCATCGATGCAATGTCTGTTAGTTCTTGCCGGGAGTGTGCAGTGTAAAAAGCTTTTCCTACCTGGCCACAGCAAGGATCCACTTAGTGAACATGAAAAGTGTAATATTCCACATTTAATATGTGGTATGGATCTGAAATGCCCTTTGCAGGCTCATATTTTGGTCCCCAACTTGTGCAGCTACTTTGAAGACTGTAGAGCCTTTAGGAGGTAGGGACTGGCTGACAGAATTAGGACATTGGGGGGAGCTTTTGAGAGGAATATTGTCCCCACCCTATTCTGGACTATTTCCTCTGCTTCCTGGTCTGTACAATGTGAAGAACTGTGACCCCACGACTCACCACCATGAACTCCACTCTCCCTTCTCCATCAAGACTGGACAGAGACCCTGTGAAAGGGTGAGCCAAAATAAACCAGTCCTCCCTTAAATTGTTTCTGCCAGATATTTTGGCCAGTGATGAGAAGAGTAACTAATACAGTACATCTGCTAATATCCTCCAAGAACACTGCAGAAACGGTCTTAAAATAGTTTTTTTTTTTAAAAGGAAACATCAAGGAGTTTAAGGAAAGGAATCATAGCTCCTGGGCTGGTCCCCAGAATTTTCATCTGAAGCCAGCAGGAGATGAGAGAGCTGGGGCTTTCTACCCTTGGGAACAAGTTGTCTCAAGAGGAAGTGATGGGAGGAAGTGATGAAAGAAGTGATTGGAGGAAGTGATGGGAGGAAGTGATGGGAGGAAGTGATGGGAAGAAGTGATGGGAGGAAGTGATGGGAAGAAGTGATGGGAAGAAGTGATGAGAGGAAGTGATGGGAGGAAGTGATGAGAGGAAGTGATGGGGGGAGTGATGAGAGGAAGTGATGGGAGGAAGTGATGGGTGCTCATCTTCCCTACCCCAATTGCATAACGGATGATGCCTGCTGCCTCTGCCATGGGAATGACATCCTTATAACCCAGTCTGTCATATTCTTTCCTCCCATCAGTGATGACAATGAGGATCTTAGTGGCATCTTTCCGGGCTCCACTATGGGCAGTGAACAGGTGTTTTCTGTCAAGAAAGAAGAGGGTCCAAAAGCCTGTGTTCAAAATTACATTTGCTTCTGATGTTTTGTAAAGATGAGGATTTAGTCCTTCTTCTGGGAGGCCCCACTCCCACTCAGATACCCCAAGAAAGCAAGGGAGTTATGAGCTACACTTTAGTCTCTGCTTGTTCTTTTCCTGGGAAGGCAGATGGAGCCGCAGGGGAGGCCTGGATGCTCTTAGTTAGAAAGGATGTGTGGGAAGTCTGGACTCACATGACCTGTTGGATGGCCGTGGCCGTGTGTGTGTACCCTCTCAGCTGGCGTACAGAATTCAGCCAGTTTAAAGGGTTTGGACTGGAGATGAAGTCGTTGAAAGTGAAGTGTATCTGGAACTTGTCGGAGAACTGCATCAGTGAGAACTAAGAGAACAATATTGGGTTGGGGGCTGCAGCTACCTCCTCCAGACTCCCAGTACTTCTCCAACAAGCCTCCTGCAGCAGGGCCTTGGAGACTTGCCTCCCTTCTCCCGGGACACACCTGGGTCCTGGGTCTCTGGAACTGGCTCATCACAGCTTTCACAAAGTTCTTCATTGTTTCAAAATCGTCTGACGATATGCTGCCTGAGCCATCAATCAAGAATGCGATGTCCTGATCTTGCTTTGGGCACTCTAGGGAAATTGATAACCCTGGTCCTCCAAAAGACACTTCCAAGTCCAGGATCCTGACTTTTTGGCTCCCAGAACTCACTCTCCTGATAACCTCCATCCACCTCATGTGGCAATCAGACTCCAGCACCACTCCTGGGTCCTCTCTCTGTCAGTGAGCAAGATTCACTAATCCCATGACTCAAACAAGGCATTTGTGTCTCCTAAAAAGTCTCATAAAAAGACTACAACTGTGATTGAAATGCCCTACCCATGTAGCCCAGCTAGTAGATAAAAAGTGTAAGTTCCCTCTCACCCAGACGGCAAAAAGTTGAGAGCCTTCTACCTTCCACTGGCCATCCATTCCCCCCACCCCCACCCTGGGCCAGACCCTGCAGCGCCCAGCAAGGAGAACATCCTATCATTGGCCCAGTGGCCAGTGTCAGTGCTCACTGTTGAGTATCTTAGATGTGATTCCTGGCCAGAGCCCCATGCTGGCCCTGTTCTGGCATCAGCTTCATCGTGGCCCCTGCTCCTGTCCTGGACAAAAGTAGGATCTTCTAGCTTTTCCTGTTCCTCCCAGCTGGCTCTTACTGGCCCAGGGGCTCTCAAAGAGAGACGAGTGTTCTGATAGCACCTGTGGATGGAGTCTAGGCCCAGGGATGTGCTAAGAGCATCACCCATCCATTTCCCCAAGGACTTCAAAGTGAATGTGAGACCAGGGAGTGGCCTCAGTCCTTCATGTGGTGAGTCTGAAAAGCTCACTATTTCACATCCTATCTTCAATCCCCATGGGCACCAGAGAAGCCAAGCCCTGTGCCCCAACCTGCCCAAGCACACACACACACACACACATGCACACACACGTGCATATACACATATGCACACATTATACGCATACACAAACACATATAGATGCAGACACACACACACACAGAGTTAGAATGCACTGTCACCAGCCCCACCCAGACTGCTACACCAACCAGTCACTGGAGAAAAATTAGTCCTTTTCTAATTTCCATTCTAAAAATAATAGCAGCTTGTATTATTGGAGCTCTCACCTCATCCCAGGCACTATGCTAGATTCTGGCCATGGGTCAACGTGTTGAGAATATTACTAGCCCCATTTCATGGATGAACAAGCTGAGATTCAGAGAGGGTAAATTCTCAGGAAAAAGTTTCCAGCAGGATATCACAGCAGCAGGAGAGGCCAAAGCCGGCAGTGACTCTCCACTGTGTTTGGAGCACCTACACCATCCAGCAACAATCTCCCCCCCACCAGCTTCTTTCTTACCCACTTTGACAAAAGCATCTGATCCTGTTCACCCCCAGTTGGATGGGCGTGGGCATCCTAAAGGAGCTGGTGGCCCTCAACACTCACCCTGCAGGGCAGCTGGGAACCTTTGGTCCTGCCGGAAGGATGAGCCCAGCAGGAAGCAGAACCCAGTTAAGTAGATGTTCTCTTTGCATGCATGGTGCACTCTGGGACCACAGGCCTTGGGACAGAGAAAGTCAATGGCAGGGGCCACCTATGCTCTGGCCCATTCTTCCACCCCAGCACCTTCTCGCTCCACAAGACTCCCAGCCCACCAACTCCAAATCCCCACTCCTCCCTCAACACCTTCCTGTGACCCAGAGAAACGCACCAGCAGCCGGGAGGGGTTGGTGGCAGCAGCCAGGGACAGGCCCAGGGACATGTTTACAGCCTCTGGGGGGACTAATGAGACAGACATGTGCATGGTCACCCTCAGGGGACAGGGGCGACTGTAAAAGCTTGGCAGAGCTCACCTCAACCCCGGAGAATGAGGAAGCCCCACAGATGAAGGAAGCTGAGAACACGCAGGGGTGGAACAGGCAGGGAGAGCCTCAAAGGGGAGGAGAAACCTGTCTGAGGCCAAGGGTGGGTCGGAAGAGGGCAAGTGGGATGTCTGGGCTCTGCGCAGGCTCCAGGCAGGTCCCTGACTCACCCTGCAGGTGGATGGGCTCACACCTGCCAGTGAGGTAGTCACACTTATAGAGGCCACCCATTTGGTTGGAGGTCCTTATCTCGGTGGGGGCTCCAACCACCAACCTATAGGGAGACAATGAGCACTGCAGTTAAGAATGTAGACGCCAGAGCCTCACTCCACTCCTGTCAACCCCGCTCTGTGAGAGATGACGATTCACCACTATTTAAATTCTGTGTAGGTGGGTCTTTGTTTCTGCTTTATTCTCTGACAAACGCCCAGCATCTATGACACAGAGTAGGCGCTCAGTATTTGTTGGATGTAAGGCCTGTGTCACAGTGCCTGACATTTAATAAGTGCTCGCAATTATTTAATAACAAAATAGTGCCTATTTCCAGTCCATATTTCATAATGTGGAGAAAGTAGCTATTAGACATAAATGTGGCCACTGTAAGAGACCCTCCTGCCCAACTAAGGCAACTTTTAATAAACATAAATTATAGCATAACTCTGTTATAACAATTTTAATTTTACTCTCTTCTAAAATTTTTATTGATTTACTTGAGAGAGAGAATGAGAGTGGGTATGCCAGGTCCTGTTGCCACTGCAAACAGACTCCAGACGCATGCACCACTTTGTGCATCTGGGTACTGGGATATCAAACAGGACAGTCAGGCTTTGTAAGAAAGCATCCTTATCCTCTGAGCCCCAGTTGTAACTTTATGTAGTGCCTTCCTCCCAACTGCCACCCCTGCCATGATGTGAATAGGAGCAGGACAGCAGAACAGAGCAGCCCCTCCACCTCCCACCCCCCAGGACCTGGAGGGACCAGTCTTTATCCCCACTCTCCATTGCCTCTGTGGTGTAGAACTTCCCCTTCCTTCCAGAACTCTAAAACATGAAGGTAATTCCCTTTGTTCTCCAGAAGGCAAAGAAAGGCTTCCTCTTTCTGGCTTCGGAGGCTCTGTCATGCTCCTGCATGTTGTACTAACTCTCCTATTGAAGCTGCAATTCTCAAAGGGCATTTGGTCTCAGAGTCCCTCCTTGAACCAGCCTGCTCTGCCTCTCAACAATATCAGTTGTCATACCAACAGAGTTAAAATGTGCAAATAACGCCACAGGAGAACAAGGTTGCGGAGGGACAGGGCCCTGTGTAGGGATGACAGCCAAAGGTCAGTTGCTACCCGGTCCTCACCAGGAGTTGCCATACTGGACCACGCTGTGTCCAAACCCAGCGCGATCCATGTGGAAGCTTATCAGCTGTTCTGTGTCCAAGTTGAAGCCAAGAGACAAAGGGAAGGCTGGGGAAGAGAAGAAACTATGGAGAGGGTCTTCTTGTCTGCCCCCCCCCCAATAGACTCCTCTTAGACTGCTGACTCTCACATCTCTTTTCCAAGCCCAATATCCCTGGGATCACCCCCTGGCCTTCGGGGGGCCACATCACACTTCTGTCCTCCACAGGGCACAAAGATGGCTATTCGCTACTGCTCCACTATTTCTCCTTTCTGCAGAGTGACCTCAAGCTCTGAAGACAAATCCTGCCCCAACTCTACTGCTGGAGCTTCCCTGAGGGAGGGCCTAGGAGAATGACAGGCCAAAGGACCACTGTGTACACAGACTGAAGCTGATTTGTTCTGCCTGCTTTAGAAATCTGTGGATCACTGAGGCCAACCAGGATCCCTTCAATTCTCCCCAAGTGGGTTCTTTTTTATTTTAATTAGCATACACAGTGTTAGGTTTCAGCAAGACATTTTCAAACAAAATTTGTTTTTTGTTGATTCACCCTCCTCGTGTCTCCCACCATTGGTCCCCTTGTACCCTTCCACTGCCTCAGCTTCCTTTCCTCTTTCATGTCACATGGGGTCTATTGCCTCTCCCCCTTCCTCAACACCTTTCTCCCCTCTCTTGGTCTCCTTTCTAGTTTCATAGCCTGTACTCACACTCACACCCACATAAACACATTAACTATCAAAAGCTAGGATCTGCATATGAGAAAAAATGTGATTGTTCTTTTTCTGAATTTCATTCTTTCACCTCACTTCTTATACTTTACAGATACATCCATTTCTTGCAAATTTCATTTCTCGTTACAGCTAAATAAAATTCCACACTTGATCTTAGCCAAAAGGCTGAGAAACGATAAATAAAATTCTATTGTATGCATGGTGTATACAGTTATCTATTCATCATTTGATAGACATCAAAGCTGATTCCATTTTTTTTGCTATTGTAAATAATGAAGCAATAAACACGGGTGTGCAAATATCTCTAGTGATAGGTTATAGAGTCCCTTTAGGATCGTATAGCTGGGTTATATCTTCTTCCACAAACTCAGCCTCCCTGCTAATTTCAAATCTCTCTCCCTACCCAGGCCCTGATCTCAGCCAGATCCCCCATCTCACTAGGACCACTCACCCCACCTTTCTTCAGGACCCAGGCTCACCCATCAGGAGGAGGAAGAGCGTGCAGGCGTTGCTCATGACTTGAGGCTTGCGCCCTCCCAGGAACAGCCAGACCAAGGCACTGAGGAAGCCTGTGAGCAGAAAGGTGGTCAGAGGAGGCCAGAGGCTGGGAGGGAAGTTGTCAGCATGACTCACAGAGGGAGGGGGAAATATAGCTGGTGGTCAGAGAGGGGAACTGAGGCAGCCCACACTCTCAGGAGTTTTTCTGACCAGAAATGACTTGGCCCACTTCTCAGGCCCTGCCAATCTTTGCCTAAGTGGATGCAAATCCCCTCCCTGCCCCTCTACCCCTCTCAGTTCCCTCTGGCACCTGCAGAAGCTTCCCTTTGACATTGAAATTTCAGCTAGCCTGGGGAAGGGAGAGGAGCAGATATCATCCCTTCAGGATCCTAGTGGGAGCCCTCCACACTGGTCTGGCCAAGAAGTGAGCAGCTGACCTCTGAGAGGAACACGGAATAGGTATTTGTTAATTCATTCAACTGTTTGTTCATCATTTATTTATGTATTTTTTGGGTTTTCAAGGTAGGGTCTCGCTCTAGCCCTAACCTAGAATAGCTAACCTGGAATTCACTATGTAGGCTCAGGGTGGCCTCGAACTCATGGTGATCCTCCTACCACTTCCTCCCCAGTGTTGGGGTTAAAGGCGTGCTCATCATTTATTTAACAAGCCTAATTGCAGGCTGATTATATGAACCCTTTGTTGGGTGGAAAATGAAACATAAAATCACAAGCTGGAGCCCTGGGGTCAATGAAGAAGCAGATGGATGGAAGCCAGATGGTTGCTGGGAGAGGGAGGCACAGAGGCAATAGGAAGTTGCACCTAGGCTGAGAGGACGCCCGAAGGCTTCCTGGAGGAGGAAGTGGTAGAGACTAGGAACAAAGTAGGCTTCTTTTGTAGATAGCTAGTTAGGGACACTGGCCCCAAAGAACATAAATGTCAACCTGCTCTGTCTGGCAAGACTAGAAGGCAACTCCAGCCCAAATCTAAACAAAATAGCAATCAGGGGAAGGTCTAGGATCTCTTTATTTCCTGTTTTTCCTCCTTCTAGGAATTTTTTTTGATGGGCCTTTATTATTAATATTTATTTGCAAGGAGAGAGAGAAGAGAGAGACAGAGAGAATGGGCACATCAGGGCCTCTAGCAACTGAAAACGAACTCCAGAAGCATATGCCACTTTGTGCAGCTGGCTTTATGTGGGCACTGGGGCACTGAACTCAGGTCATTAGGCTCTGCAGGCAAGCACCCTAACCACTGGGCAATCTCTCCAAACCTGGTGGGCACTTTTCCCACTGGAGGGCTTTTTCTGAGTATGAGCTTTCCTCCCGGACCCACCAACCAATCAAGGTTCCTACATACATTTAAATTTAACCAATAAATCTCATCCCAACTGGATGCCAATTTACACATAGAAACAGACCAAATTCCTTCTTAGTTATTAAAACTCCCATTCCGGAATGCTGGCCAGCCACCCATTCTCCCCAGGACATCCTTGCTGATTTCTGAGAGCGTCCTTTACTTCCACTGTCGGTGGAACTTTGCTCGCTGTCCTTCAGCATTCTCATCCATCACTCACCATGATCCAGGACAATGAAAACCAGGAACATATTGGGAGGTCTCACTGAAATCTGTCATTTGTTAAACCTACAATCTTTTAAAATCGTTTTCCCTGACCTTATAGCTAATGTCTTTCTGTGGGTGCCCATCAGCCAGATAAATGGGATCATCCCCACTGCCAATCTCCAAGACTCAGATGTGAGGTGCCCTGAAGTTTTCCTGGTGGATCCCCATTTGTAGGCCGGAATGTTGGCCAGCAAGAGGATGCAGACTCCTTTCAGATTGACTCCTGAGTGTGTAGGTCTGAGGGAAAATTGTGAAAGCAATTAAGGGGCCCAACTAAGGTTATCCTTAATTGGTTGCCTGAAGGTCTCCTGGTAGCCTAACTAGGTCTCTGTTACTGGAATAAGTCCCCTTTTCTATCAAACTGGAGTATTCTTTTAGGAGATCAAAGACAATTTTCCCAAGACACCTCTGTGACGCCCGTTGTCAAGAGTGATGAGCAGAGTTAGTGGAAATGCATTGAAGAGTCTGCAGTGAGTTGAGGGAAACTCTTGGTGATCCTTTCTTCCTTCATTCCCAATCGATTATTGCTGGGATGCCGCACTTCTGCACCTCGTAGGACTTTCCATCTCTAATTAAGTGCATGAAATAAGGAGGGGAAACAGTGGTGCTCAGAAAGACTGTAGGTTGAAGGCCCCTTAAGTGTTCTTGATGCACATGAGGAAACAGGGTGACAAATGTGTGTGGACAGCCCTCACTCTGAAGAGGCAGATTTTTCCTTGGATCCTGTCTCCTGAAGATAGACAGATAGTGGGGGGCACCTGACCAGATCTTAACCTTGACATATAGAAAGAAATGACTCTTCTTGGCTGCCATTTGGTGCACTGTCACTGGAGAGAATATGTGGAGGACAAGGTCCCACTGGAGTATAAGCTCATTTCCTGACAGGACAGGAGAACTCCTATCTATTCTCAGCAAGGATATTGCAACTGGCTTTTTCCATTCTTTCTGGGGGACTTCCTAAATCATTCATTACCTGATGGCAGGGCCTCCCTCCATCTTCTGGGCCCAATGTTTATCTCTGGTGACAGTGAGTTCTGAGATGTCTCCCTAGAGAGACTATTTCTCACTGTATGGGGGTGATCTTAAAGACCAGAGGCCTGTGAAGACATGGTACCAATGATAGACAATTTAAAACCTCAAGGTCTTTTAGTATCATGAAATAGCTCTACATTAGGAGTCCAAAAGCCTAATGGTAGGTGGAGATTAACACAAGATCCCTGTCTCATTAATGATGCTGTAATTCCTATTCTCCCAATAGTACCTAACCTTTATACATTGTTAGCTCAAATTCCTGAAGGAACCAATTTATGTACTGTTCTCAATCTGAAGGATGCTGTGTGTGTGTGTGTGTGTGTATGTGTGTGTGTGTTCCCTTGGAAGTAAACTCACAATATCTATTTACCTTTGAAGACCCATTAGAACAATCCACTCAGTTGACTGGGCTGTATTACCACAAGGATTTGGGACAGAGCTCAAATATTTAACCAAGTCCTTTCATAGGCCTTTATTCATTTTGTTTATTCAGAAGTTAAAGTTTCACAGCATGTAAATGACATTTTCCTTTGTATCCCAACTGAAGAAAGCCCACAGAATAGAACCCAGGCCCTTCATAACTTTTTTGCTGACAAAGGATACAAAATTTCAAAATGTAAAGCTCAGCTCTGCAAGCCTTCTGTTAAATACCTTGGTCTGGTCCTAGCTGAAGGGACCAGGAAATTAGGAGAAGAAATAGGGTCCATTCTTTCTTATTCTTTACCTAGAACCTCCAGACAGCTCACAGAATTCCTGGGTATCAATAGTTTTTGCCAGCTGTGGGTCCTGACTAGATTGCCAGTCCTCTATATCAACAAGTAAAAGAGACCCAAATCTCTAATCTGGGACCCAGAATACAGATTAGCCTTTAATTGCTAAACTAGGCTTTGCTGGAGCCACCTACCTTAGTCTGTCCACAGGAAAAGAACTCAATGTATATGTAACCAAGAGACATCTTGGGTTAGGATGATGCATGTCAAGGATTCTTTGGGTGACTAGAATGTATGTTTCCCTCGTCTGATACTTCTGGTCCTTTGGGGCACATAGTGTTCTATACTGTCTTTATAACAGCCATAATGTTCTCTTGGGTTCAAAATGAAAAGACCAAGGAAAAGGGCCTACACACAGAGGGTGATCAGACATTGGACCAAAATGGAATATAGGGGCTGGAGAGATGGCTCAACAGTTAAAGGTGCTTGCTTGCTTGCCAAGCCTTGAAAGCCTGACTTCCTGGGTTCAATCCCCCAGTACCCACATAAAACCAGATGCACAAAGTGGTTGGTGCATGTGTGTGGATTCTTTTGCATCCTTCAGATTGAGACCAGAACACAAATTGGTTCCTTCCTACTGGTGTGCCCATACTCACTCTCTGTCTGCCTCTCTTTCCCTCTCAAATAAATTTTTTTTAAAAAAAAATAATTAAATGGAAAATGGAACAACCTTTCCTCCCAAGAAACCTTAGCTGCCATACCCTGTGACCTTATTCAGTTTGAAAAAGAGTGTCACCACCCCATTCCCTAATGGCAGTTAGGATCACAGATTGGGAGGAGGAAATCATAGAGATTCAGGGCAAGGTAGGCTTCCTTTGTCAATAGCTAGTTAGGGGACAGGCTCAAAAGAACATAAATGCCAGGCTGGAGAGATGGCTCAGTGGTTAAGGCACTTTCTTCGAGTGCCCAAGGCCCCGGGTTCAATTCCCCAGGACCCACATGGGCCAGACCCACAAGGTGGTGGCCCTGGTGTGCTCTCTCTTTCTCTCTCTCTCTCTCTCTCTCTCTCTCTCTCTCTCTCTCTCTCTCTGCTTGAAAATGAATGGATAGAATATTAAAAAAAAAAAAAACATAAATGTCAACCTGCCCTGGGGAGGTGAGAAGCTACTCTAGTCCAAACCTAAACTGGCAGATCAAGATGGCAATCAGGGACAGCCTTCAGTTCTCTTTACTTCCTTTTCTTCCCAAGAATTTTTTGGTGGGCGTTTTTCCCACTGGCAGGCTCTTTCCAAGTCGGAGCTTTTCTCCCTGAACCATCAACAAATCAAGGTCTCTATGTATGTTGAAACTTAACAACAACAACAACAACAAAAAGCTCATCTCAACTCGATGCCTAGTTTACACATAGGCACAGACCAGTCAAACTCCATCTTAGTACATGACAGTCTCATTCCAGGATGCTGGTCAGCCACCCCATTTTCCTGGGGCCCCTCCCCTCTTCCACTTTCAATGAAACCTTGCTTGCCTGCTCCTCAACTTCTCTCGCCCATTATCCATCATGTTCCAGGAACAACAAACTTGACCCTGAAAATCAGTAACAATTGCACTCAAGTGCAACTGAAGTTGAGAGACTACATGAAAGTGGGATGAGACAGCCACTTGTGGAGGAGGCAGAACCAGAGGGCCTGATTATGAAATCAGCGATGGGAAGGAACTAGGAGAGTGGGAGTGAGTGTGACAGAGATGAGGCCAGGGCTGTGGGCAGGGGAAGAAGAGGAAGCAGGCCCCAGGCCCTGGAAGTCCCCTTAAGACACGATCTTATCCCGAAGGCAGAGGGGAATGTTCAAGGGACTTAGTGAGGAGGGAGAAAGCTCGAAAGTCATTCACAATAGCCTAGCTATGGAATTAGCCAATCAGCTGACGTATGGATAAAGAAAAGGGTATATGTGCACAGTGGAACTTTAGTCAGCTCTAGAGATGAGTGAGATCATATCTCTTTCCAGAAAGTAGATGGAACTGGATATCATCGTGTTAAACAAAATAAGCCAGACTGGGAGACAAAATCCTCTCCTTTTGTCTTATATGCAAATTTATGAGGGAAGCACAAGTTAATGGGTTTGTGGAAAGGGAAGAGGAGGAGGGGGTATAAGAAGGTAACGAAGGGGATGAAACCAAAAGTGTCATAATGAAACCTACTACTTTGTAGAATTAATATCTGCTAATGAAAAGAAGATGCAGGTGGGGAGAAAGAAGCTAGAAAATGAATTTATTAGAGATAGATGAACCAGAAGAGCCATTCTAGAGCCTTTGGGTGACTTAGTGGCCTTGGGTGTCCTAGAGGCTACTTCCTGAGATAGGATGGTGGTGGTGGTCCCTGCACTCCATAGCACTGGAGGAGGAAGAGAAGGTCGAAGGTCCTGAGCCAAACCATCTTGGTCCTCTTAAATAGCCATCTTCATGTTTTACCTATCCTAGATCCCGGGCTTCCACCAGCAAGCCAAAGGCTAGTAATGCCAGAAGATAACTTCTGTGGCTTATAACAGAGATGTCTTCACTTTGCTGTGACCTACCTACCTGGCATTTTACCAAAATATTTGAAATTATTGTGTTGACAGGGTTTTCTTTGTGTTGCTTTATGATGTTCTTTTTTTCTTATTAATTACTTTTTTCTTTTTTTTTTTCCTTTTTTTTATTGTCCATAATGAGTTACATTGTTTAGTGGGCAAACAATGAGTTGTTATCCCCAATTCTCCGATGCTCCCCCTCCCCATCCCCAACCAGCTGGATGTCCTCCTCCGTGGGTCATTTGGATCAGTCCTTGTGACAGGGGACCATGGATAGCCTAGTATTCAGCCAGGTTCTCCTGGCCCTAGTATGTTGTTACTGAGGGGTGACATGCCTCTGGATAGTCTCCTCCACCACAGCTCTCACACTCTTTCAGCCCCCTCTTCCGCACAGTTGATGTTCTTTGTTTTGATGCTATAAAAGCTTCATAAAAACTGCTACCACGTTGGAACATGGTATTTGGGTCAACGTAAATCTATGTTCCTAGGCTCTAGTTGCCTTCAGTCAACCTCTACCTCCTATATATGCTAGGAACTCTCCCACCGCCTATATAAACTAGCAGGTCTACCTACCATGTGCAGCGGGGAGAGGGGGGGATGGAATCCTAGGTGAAGGTCTGCTGACCTTCCTCCTGCTACTAGGGGGTGTTAGCATCCCCATTACCATTAACACACATGTGGCGATCATTGTATTGTTCTGCCCATTTCACCACCAGGGCTCGGAGGCCAAGGTTAGCTCTGCCCAGTGGATGACCATTCTGCCCAGGTGAAAACGCTCTGCTACAACACAGGGGAAGTTAGGGTTCACACAAGATGATGCGCAGAAGGGTGCATGAGAGTTCTCTTGGTGGGCATGTCTTGTCATTACTGTGTCAGGATGACTGTGTGACAGGTAGGTGGGGCCTGTGAAGCCTCCAGGAGACACAGCTGGCATGTGGATGTGGACCTCAGAAGAAAGCTTGGGGTGAAGATACATTTTGGACCCATCAGCTTAGGTGGAGATTCTGGAGAGAGTGTGAGGAAGGAAAGATGTGTCTGGGTGGGTCTCAGGGAAGAACCAACAGCATCCACATTTATCAGGAACCCATGGAGAGAGAAGAGCCGTCATTAAAGGGAGGGAGAAGTGGAGGTGCAGAGGAAAGAAGAGCCTCGTGAAAGAGCAACTGGAAAAAAGAAGGGCGAATCTGTAGCTTGCAGCCAGGTGTCAGGTGAGGGAGGAAATGAAGAAATTCCTGCCTTAGGAACCAGAGAATCCCAATGCAAAGCAAAGCTCTTCCTTCACAGGGAATAAGCCAAGTATGAGTGAGTGGCCAGGGCAGAGGAACAGCATGTTCCAATGTAAAATTGGTTTTGTGAGGTTTCTGCAGGTCAAAAGCAAGTCATAGATCAAGGCACTTTGCAAATACCTTGATGGAAACATCTGGTAGGCAGGTTAGAACAAAGTGAGAAAATCTATGCTAGTTGCAGATGCCACCTGATGCCATTCTTAGCTTTTGGGTTGGTAGAAGCTGTTAATACATCCCCAGCTTTCAAGTGATAGTCACAAGGATTTTAGATCAGGCACATGTGAGCAATGAATGGCTATTACTGAAACTAATGATAGCCCAAGATCTGCAACATTCCAACTCTATTCATGAAGTCCTAAGTTATTTAGCCTTCAGGAGTCTTTCACGTAGGTTTGGCTGTTTTTCTGGAAACTTTGGTTCACGGGGCTCTGAGGTGTGTCATGCTAGGGCAGGGTGGAGACAAGCTGACCAGGCTGAGGATGAGGAATATGAATGGTGTCACCTGGAGGTGAGCAGCTGCAAAGAAATTTCAAACCACTGTGGCTGGGAGGTCTTGGAGCGTATGCAGCTGCAAGAAAGAAACAGAAGGTGAAGCGTCGAATTCCCAGGAGAAAGGAACAGAGAAAAGGACCACAGAAAAAAGTGATACATGGTCCAAATTCTAGGCAAATTAAAAATGGCTAAAGACCAAAGGGGCTTGGAGACTCTGAGCTGGTCTTGTGAGCTGGTGCACGCAAGAGAGGCCTCAGCCTTCAAAGACACAATGAAACCTGGTCTTTTTCTTGATCCCTCTCCTCAGAGTTGGGTTCCACTAGGAGGAGAAACAAATACTGGCAGAATAAGACCCTACTGTTTCTGTTAAGTATCCCAACATGTGTCCATGATGATCATTTTATGCTTACTTGGGGTGAATTCTAACTGGAGAAAAGGCAAGGCAAGAGAACTTACTTTTGCCAAAATCATGAAAGTGTAGAACAGGTGTCCTTAATCCAACCTGCCCATTTTACAGATGGGAGCAGTGAGTCTACAACTAGGATATCAGGGAGTCTAAAATTTACAGTGTTTATCAGCAACTCATAATGACATTTTCGGAGAAAGGATGGGCATGGGGTGGTTTTTAATAAGGAAGGAATGGAGAGGTAGGTGTCCAAGTTATCTCTCTAGCACTATGGGACTAGGAGTCAGCCAAACCTAGTTATGTACATCTTGAATTCTGGGGTATTCAGAGCCAGGCTGAGCCTGTGGCAAGAAATCCAGGGCAGAGGGTTTGGAGAGCAGCCAGGCCTTCTCACTGCTGGCATTCCTAACCCTCTAGGTTATTTTGGCTTCCAGGTTACAGGGGAAGTTTCATGGCTAAATAACCCTTTCCTTCCTGAGGTTGCTTCTGGTCAAGTGTTTGCACACAGCAAAGAGAAAATAAATAATACATTGTCTGATCTTTTTAATGTGTTGAATTTGGTTGGCAAGTATTTTATTGAAAAGTTTTGTATCTATGTTTTTCAAGGCTATCAACCTGTAGTTTTCTCTCTCCTTTTTTTGGTTGTGTGTTCCTGACTGAAATAGTTTGAGGAGCATCAGTGTTCTGTGAAGGACTGATAACAATTGACAGTAAATCTATCTGTTCCTGTGTTTTTCTTCATTGAGAGACTATTACTGCTTCAATTGATGGGTCTCCTTAGGTTTTTCCATAGCCTCTTGGTTTAATGTTGTCATGCTGATGCAGGCACCCCTCTGGTGCCATCTAGGGGTTTGGGTTCATTTCTGAAGCAAGCAAAGGATTGAATGCCTGAGAATAGACAGAAGCTCAGAGACCCAGAGAAAACAAAAATAACAAGAGTAACCTATTTATTGCAAGCAAAAGCTCCTGTCGGGATGGGAGTGGCCCCAGAGGTAAGAGTCCATCGAAGTGGGCTCTGGGATTGGGGTTTTACAGGGGTCACCCACTCTTCTTCCTCTCCCTTCCCCTTATGTTAATAAAGGAGTTGGTTCCTGCTCTTCTTTCTCACTGAACATAATATATGATAATATATGATCAAAATATAAGGCAAACAGAATACAGTAACATCAAAAGACCATTCACCCTGATCAAGTGGATTTTATTCTAGAGATGTAAGGATGGTTCAACATATGCAGTAAACCATAAATGTAACATATCATATAAATGAACTCAAGGACAAAAATCACATGATCATCTCAATTTCAGAAAAGCCATCTGACAAAATCCAACATTCCTTCATGATAAAAGTCTTAAAGAAACTGGGTCCAGAAGGAACATATCTTAACATAATAAAGGCTATTTATGACAAACCTATAGTCAACATTATACTAAATGGTGAGAAACTCAAAACATTTCTACTAAAATCAGGAACAAGATAAGGGTGCCTACTTCCTCTACTCTTATTCAGTGTAGCAATGAATGTCTTAGCTAAAACAATAAGACAATAGACACAAAAGAGATACAAACAGGTAAAGAAGAAACCAAATAATCATTATTTGTAGATAATATGATTCTATACATAAGGGACCATAAAAACTCTACAAAAAACCCTTAGAGTTGATAAACATTTTCAGCAAAGTAGCAGGATACAAAATTAACACACAGAAATCAGTAGCCTTCCTATATATCAATCACAAACGTGCTGAGGATAAAATCAGGAAAACACTCCCAATCACAATTGCCTCCAAAAAAAAGTGCCTTGGAATAAACCTCACCAAGGAAGTGAAGGATCTCTACAATGAAAACTTTAAAACACTCAAGAAAGAAATTAAAGGAGCTGGAAATTTATCAACATCCCATGTTGATAAATTGGAAGAACCAATATTAAGAAACTTACTATTTTGGCAAATGCAGTCTACAGATGTGATGGTTAGGTTTTGTTGTCAACTTGATCTTTTTAATTATCTTGGGTGGGTCTCTGAGAATGTTTATAGGAAGGCAGCCTCTCAGCAAGGGGCAGGATGTAAAGAAGCTCAAAGAAGCTAGAAGTAAACATCCTTTCCTGTGTAGGCAGTGTAGGAAGGAAATTCCAGAGACTTAGGAAGCCATTATGCCTGGGATAGGGTTGCAGGACATCACCCTAAGGCTATATAAAGGGGAAGAAATTCTCTCCTTGGCCCCCCTGCCTGTTCCCTGTTCTGTGTGTGGTGTAGGTGATGGGGTTTTCTCTCTGCTCAGACCTGTGAAAGAAAGCCAGCCTCTTTCACTGTTATGGAACTTCCCCTCAATCTGTAGTTTCAATAAATATTTTCCTCCCCCAAATTGTGCCTGGTTTGAAGATTCATCCCAGCGGCGTGTGGCTGACTACAACAGATTTAATGCATTCCCTATTAAAACTCCAATGGTATTCTTCACTGAAATAGAAAAACAAACAAACGAACAATTCTACAATTCATTTGGAAGCACAAAAACCCTTGGAAAGCCAAAGCAATCTTGAGCCACAAAAATAAGGCTGGCAGCCTTCCAAACCCCCACCAGAATGGCCTGTTAAACTCTGCTGACAGCATTGTAAGGCTTTCCTAGCCCCAAGTTCCCAACTCTCACACATTCCTCCTACAAACCAGATTCAAACTCTGAGGAACCACAAGAGCAGGTTTATTGCAGCAATGGCCCCACTTCTAAGTATCGATTTTCTGCATCAGTTACTTCCTCATTGCTATGAATACATACCTGACCAGAAGCAGCTTATGGAAGGAAAAGGGGTTAATTTGGCTTACAATTTTGAGGGGAAGGTTCATCATGGCGGGGAAGGTATGGCAGTTCAAGTGGGAAGCTGGCATCATATTTTCCACAACCAAGAAGCACAGGAGGAGCTGCAAATCCTCAAGGCCTGGATCCAGTGAGGGAGCTCCATCTCCTAAACATTCCACCACCTTCCCAGACAGCACCACTTTGCTGGGGACCCAGTGTTTAAACACACGAACCTATGGAGGGCATTTTACATTCCAACCACAACAGAGGTTAAAGTAGGTGGGATCATTTAAGCAACGCTGGGGGTGAAACCCAGGACCTTGTGCATAGTAGGCAAGAACTCTACCACTGAGCTACATTCCATCCTAAACTTTAAATATGACAGCAGATTCACATGTCTCAACAAATATTTTAACAGTCACTCTGTCTTGAGGCTCTCTCATGCCTGCTTCAGGGGCCATTCCTCTAAATCTGTTGAGACAATAAAAGAATAAAACCTTTAGATCCAGACGGAGCTGTTACAAAGTTCCAGCTTCACTCTCTCCTTATCAGTATGATGTCAGACTATATGGTGTAAGACTCGGTTTTCTCATAAATGAAATCTAAATCTTCTGAAATAACTAGTAGCAGCCAGTTACTTAGCAGGACTAGCATGGGCCCAGAGAAGATGGTGTCAAGGCCAGGGAAGTGGGTGTTTCATTCACAGAGCTGCAGGAGATGGGCACTGGGGCTTCCCTCAAGGATAGAAGGCTGCCTGGAAACAGGCATCAAACTTTACCTACATACATTATTGCAGAAGTGTCAGAGGAAACTTTTTTCTGAGGAGACTCAAATATACATCTATTCACCTCTGATAGGGCACAGAAACACTTTTGATGAACTAGTGAGTTTATTGGGGTGATTTACAGAGCAGGTTGAGGGATTGCTTACGGGAGCATGGGTGAGGGGTCACAGAGCAGGGTAAGGGGTCACTTACAGAACAGGGTGAGGTTTGCTTACAGGAGCATGGGTGACTCAAAGGCAGCTGTATCCCCCCCCAAAGCCCACCCAGAATAGGTGACGACTCTCAGAAGCTATGTCTCTTGAACATACTACACAACCTTCAGCAGCTCCACTGGTGGGGAGTCTCCAGCACACTACACTCCTGCAGGCAGCTTGGCAGGGCAGATGAGAGAGTCTTTTTCCCCAAGCAGTTGTTTAACCTGTGTATAACCTTAAGGAGGGGTCTTATAACCTTTTTCCCAGGAGAAATGTTTCAATTCAAAGAAAATTGTTCATGGCTTCTATAACCTGTGACCTTATAAGTTTCAGTTCTCCCAGACTTGTTGACTTGATTCCCTCCTCCCTTCAAGAGGGTTGATTTCAATTTGGAAAAATTTGCTATACAACAAAAAACCCAATATGATGGCACAGGCCTTTAGTCTCAGCACTAGGGAGGCTGAGGTAGAAGGAGTGTGGTGTGTTCAAGGCCAGCCTGGGGGTACAGAGTAAGTTCCAGGTCAGCCCGGGCTAGAGTGAGACCCTGTCTCAAAAAAAAAAAAAAAATCCCCTTATGGGCCTTATTAGGGTAATGCTCCTTTTCCATCAGACCTCCAGCTATTAGCACATGCCATTCTTGTCCACCAGTAGACTCTGTTCACATTCATTGCAGTCAAAAAGGGTCAAGAGATGAGCACCTTCTCCCCACAGCAGCAACCCTCAATCGCTGTGTGTAAATGGCATGTCTGAAGTCTACCTCCTGCCCCTGGGGTAAAACCAAGGTTCTTCTCCATCTCCCAGAACTTCCCAGTGGGATTAGATTCCAGGGCCTCACAGGGGCATTCCACAGGTAATAAGCCATTAATGCTGCCTTTCCTTCCCCAGATCATTGCCCAGCCTATGGGCATTTTGCGGGAACACCTCTCCACTCTTTGGGGGGTGGGGCGGGGATAAAGCCTAAAGTTTCATGCATGCTAGGCAAGTACTTTACCACTGAGCTACAACCCCCCAAATTAATTAATTAATTTTTTGAGACAGAATCTTACTAAATTTCTCAAGCTGGCTTGAACTCACCCTGTAACTCAGGCAGGCCTTAAACTCACAATCCTTTTGCTTTTACCACCTGAGTGAAAGATCACATTCCTGCACCACCAAGCCTGGCTTCCTTTCAAATTTGTGTCTTGGGTTTGCTTCAGGTAGACACCAAACTTCTAGGAATATCTCCAATAAAGTATCTTTACACGAATGCAAACATGATATATGCTCAATTTATTAATTCAGCATCTTTTGTAATAGCAAGAGAATGGAAATGATATAACAAAGGGAGACTGGTTAAAAGCATTATGATACACTCACCAAAAATATTGTACAGCTACAGTAAAGAGTGAAAAGTAATTTGTGTCTTGATATGAAATACTTCTAGCATATTAATGAAAAGACAAGATATATAACAGTATAAAAATGTGCTACCATTTATATGAAATAGCTTGTGTGTGTGTGTGTGTTCACACACACCTAAAATCTTTCAGAAGGATACCCAAATGCATAACCTTGATTACCCCTAAGAAGAGAACTTGAATAGCCAGGAAGGGATATTTTTCACCATACACTCTTTGGGGTTTTGTTTGTTTTGTTTTAGAGTGGTAGAGAATCCAAGGCTTTGCACTGCTAGCATGTGCTCTGCCACTTGGCTACATCCCAGCCTTCTACCATATACACTTGAATGTCTTTTGATTTTTGTACTACAGACAGGTTTATTGATTCCAAAGTTAAAAACAACATGAAAATAACACATGAATCTGTGAAGGGAGATTTGTTATTCTTTGTTGGATTTCTCAGTTGGGCCCATTAGCTCTACTGTGAAATGTGTTTGGATGGGCCCCTTACCACTTCTCTATTGTGTGCTTGGTTTCTCCTGAGCTCCTAGCATTGACTCACCCCTGAAAGGAAGGCTCACTTCCTTCAGCAAGGAGAGCTGCCATAGCATTCCCCTTTATGCTCACCCACAAGGCCTCCTTCAGGAGAGGGCTCATCAGCATCTGTCTTCATACAAAAGAAGGCTAAGGATTCTCTTTTCCAAAGAGGGTGTAATAAATTCATTGCCTACATGAAAGGAATGCCTGGGCCTCATAGAAACCAAAGAAAGAGAAAGAAGGGAAGGTGGGAGGGAGGAGAGAGGACCCAAACAGGTTTCTCCTGCGTGAGACATCATTTTCCCGGTCTCCTAAAGGACATGTCTGTCCAGAAGCCTAGACACCAGCATGTTAGATTGACCAAAGTCCTGCTTGCTGTTGGAGAGGTCACTCCATGGAGACAAGGTCATTACTGAGGCGGTGCTGCTTGGGGATCAGCTTCATTCATCATGTCCTTGTATTGCCGTTTGAAGAAGCCAAACTGTCGAGGCAAAAACAGAGAGTAAGAGCCACAGAGGCCAGGGCTGCAGGTGAAAATCATGCAGAGCAGGAGGGAGATGAAAGGTCCAAGAAGGGCAAAAACTAACAGGGCATAAACAAACTTTTAAAAAAGAAGCTGAACTTGCCTACAAAGTCTAATGACCAAGGTTCGATTTTCCAGTACCCACGTAAAGCCAGATGCACAAAGTGGCGCATGCATCTGGCATTTGTTTACAGAAGCTAGAGGTCCTAGCACACCCATTCTCTCTCTCTCTCTCTCTCTCTCTCTCTCTCTCTCTCTCTCTCTCTCTCTCTCTCTCTCCTTGCAAATAAATAAATAAAAGAAGCCAGGCGTGGTGGTACACACCTTTAATCCCAGCACTTGGGAGGCAAAAGCAAAAGGATTGCTGTGAGTTTGAGACCAGCCTGAGACTACATAGTGAATTCCAGGTCATCCTGGGCTAGAACAAGACCTTACCTCAAAAAGAAAGAAAGAAAGAGAGAAAGAAGGGAGGGAGGGAGGGAGGGAGAGAGGAAAATAAACAAGAGTTAAAACTAATTTGGGGCTGGGGAAATGGTTCAGTGGTTAAAGGCACTTGCTTGCAAAGCCTGCCAGCCCAGGTTCTATTCCCTAGTGTCCACATAAAGCTAGATGTGCAAAATGGCACATGTGTCTGTAGTTCATTTGAAACACATACACAAATACATTTTTAAAAAATTAATGGATGGGCTGGAGAGATGGCTCAGCAGTTAAGGCACTTGCCTCTAGTGCCTAAAGCCCTGGGTTCAATTCCCCACGGACCCACATAAACCAGACCCACAAGGTGGTGGCCCTGGTGCTTTCTCTCTCTCTCTCTCTCTATCTCTATCTATCTCTGCTTGAAAATGAATAAATAAAATATTTTTTAAAAAGGTGTGAGCTTAAAATAATATTTTAAAAAATTAATGGAACAGGCTAAGGATAAAATCAGGGAAATACTCCCATTCACAATTGCTCCAAATATTAATAATAATAATAATAATAATAATAAAGTACCTTGGAATAAACCTAACCAAGGAAGTGAAGGATTTCTACAATGAAAACTTTAAAATACTCAAGAGAAAAATTGCAGAAGACACTAGGAAATAGAAAGACATCCCATGTTCTTGGAATGGAAGAATCAATATTGTGAAAATATCAATCATACCAAAAGCTATCTACATATTTAATGCAATCCCCATCAAAATTCCAATGACCTTCTTCACCAAAATAGAAAAAACAATCCTAAAATTCATTTGGAATTACAAAAAACCTCGAATAGCCAAAACAATTCTAGGCAACAAAAATAAGGCTGGCAGTGTCACCATATCTGATTTTAAGATATATTACAGAGCTCAGAAACAAAAACAGCATGGTACTGGCACAAAAACAGACATGTAGATCATTGGAACAGAATAGAGCACCCTGATGCAAAACCAAACAGTTACAACCATCTGATTTTTGACAAAAATGACAGAAATATTCATTGGAGAAAAGACAGACTCTAACAAATGGTGCTGGGAAAACTGGATATCTATATGTAGAAGGATGAAAATAGATCCGTATATCTCTCCATGCACAAGAATCAAGTCCAAATGGATCAAAGACTTTAATATCAGACCTGAAACTCTGAAACTGCTAGAGGAAAATGTAGGGGAAACACTTCAACATATTGGCATAGGCAATGACTTTCTGAATATAATTCTAGTTGCTCAGGAGGTAAAAACCACTCACTAATCAACCATAGGGACGTCATGAAATTAAAAAGCTTTTGTACCGCAAATGGCACTGTGAATAAAGCAAAGAGGCGACCTACCCAGTGGGGAAAAAATCTTTGCCAGCTATACATCTGACAAATGATTACTATCCAGGATTTACAAAGAACTCAAAAAACTCCAGGACTGGGAACATAGCAAGGACTCTAACCTAGCAAGTCTTAGATAATAAAGGAATGAGAGTGTGTTTACTGTCATCCCCCTATTCATGATTTACTGGAACCCATTGTAAACCTCTGTTGTTACACACACATCTCTGTAACTGAACTATCACCCCCTCCCCTGTCAACTAGGGCTTGAGGGCCGATGCCTTTTTCAGGTGAACCTGAGTGTTTGGCCTGCTAGCACTAGTGTAATTAAACCTAACTCTCTCTCTCTCTCTCTCTCTCTCTCTCTCTCTCTCTCTCTCTCTCTCTCTCTCTCAGATGGCACGGCTATCTCTCATTGGCACACAGTGTGTCTACTTCAAAGCTACTCAGCAAGAAGGAGCCAGAGGGGGAGGGAAGGGCAGAGATTGGGCCAGCCAGGGTTACCTTGTACAGTCCAGCTGTGATAAGGGCCAGGAGCACCAGCCCCGCAATGGAGCTGCCCACAATGAGTGGTACTGGGTTGTGAACTATATATGGCTCCACTTTGGTCTCTGCCTGAAAAAGAGAACAGAGGTGCATCAGGGGAAACACACTCCAGATTTCTAGAGATTTCCCAATCACACATGTGCTTCCCTGAGCTCAAGGACTAACTGCTCCCTGTGACCCCCAACATTCCAGCCTTCACACCTCTGTCCATCTGCTTCTG
>PVHP010027540.1:0-23787 GCA_004024765.1 Zapus hudsonius | reverse complement strand
CCTTTAATCCCAGCACTTGGGAGGCAGAGGTTGGAGGATCACCATGAGTTCAAGGCCACCCTGAGACTACATAATGAATTCCAGGTCAGCATGGGCTAGAGTGAGACCCTACGTCAAAAAAAACAAAAACAAACAAACAAACAAAAATCGGGCTGGAGAGATGGTTCAGCGGTTAAGGCACTTGCCTCCACTGCCTAAGGCCTCTGGTTCAATTCCCCAGGACCCACATATGCCAGACCCACAAGGTGGTGGCCCTGGTGCGCATTCTCTCTCTCTCTCTCTCTGCTTGAAAATGAATAAATAAAAATATTTTTAAAAATCTTCTGAAGACAGGGACTCCGAGGAGTATACATGCAGGGCTTTATAGTCTGGATTCTTTGTATGTGCAGCACATGTATGGAATATGCACATTCATATAGATGTGCACCCCTCAAGACCAAAGGAGGAGGCTGGATGTCCCTTTTCTACTGAGAGAGGGCATCTCGTCTCCCTGCATGCAGCAGCACTTCTGCAATCTCCAGTGATCCCCTCATCGGGGACCAGGGTTCTAGGTGCCTGTGGTTACACACAGCTGTTCTCAGGGGTCCTGGAGAATTGAGTGATCTCCGCTCCTCTCAGGCCCTCATGCTTACAGCAAGTCCCCTTACCTGCCGAGTCATTTCCCAGCCCAGATAAAAGGTTTTAAGGAAAACTCATGGGTACAATTTGGTGCCATTGTTTCTACATTTCTTTTCAGACATCTCGGCACACCATGCTTAATTGCTGACTTTCACGGTTCCCTATCTGAGAGAGTGAGTGGGAGAAACCGTCTCCATGAAAGTAAGAGATTCCATGAATATAAGCACCACATTAAATTAGTTTCAATTTTTGTGATTCGTATTTCCCATGCTTCTCTTAATAATGTCTAATTCAGTCAGCACACTGTAATGAAACCAAAATTTCATATCAGGGGTATGTATTATTAATAAGTACTTTAAAAGTTTTTGAATCCTATTTTAGAGTTTATATTATAAGCTGAAAATATCAACAGCTAGTTAATGCACACCTCATAAAGAAATCAAAATGCAACATAAAGGGCTCAATAATAAATACCTGCCTAGTATACACACAAAAAAATAGCACACATGACAAACCATCAGGAACAGCACAGGACCAGTTTAAAAAGTAGAACAAGGGATGAGATTTTCTGAAAGTAAAAAACATGATAAAATGTCAAAATTCTACTTATCATTTCTATAAGGCGTACTCTAACATATATATTTATTTGCATATTTTTTAAGTTTTTGAGTTGTTAAATGTTTTATCTATTTGCATGTGTGTGTGCACATACAAACACTCAAATGCACAAGCATCTCTTGCTGCTGCAAACAAATGCCAAACACATGTACCACTTCTGGGAGAAAAGGGTCTGGCTTACATGGGTGGCTTGGGCATAGAACCCTGGATGGCAGGCTTTGCAAGCAAGTGTCTTTTAACTGCTGAGCCATCTTCCCAGTCCTATATATTTTTTTTAATGATTTTATTCTATTCTTAATAATGATTTGATCTTACACAAAATGATGTTTGGTCTGTAAAAGATAAAAAGTATCTGGGACTTGAGAGATGGCTCAGGGATAAAGGCACTTGCCTACAAACCCTAAGGACTCAGGTTCGATTCCCCAGTACCCATATAAAGCCAGATGCACAAGGTGGCACAAGTATGTGGAATTTCTTTGCTGTGGCTTGAGGCCCTGGCGTGCCCATTTTCTCCTTCCATCTGCCTATTCCCCCCTCAAATAAATATTTTTTTAAAAAAAAAATTTGAGAGTTAGCTTTAGTTTTTTTTTTTTTTTTCTTGTTTTTTTGAGGTAGGGTCTCACTCTAGCCCAGGCTGACCTGGAATTCACTCTGTAGTCTCAGGGTGGCCTTGAACTCATGGCGATCCTCCTACCTCTGCCTCCCGAGTGCTGGGATTAAAGGCATGCACCACCACGCTCGGCTTTAGCTTTAGTTTTATATAATAAGAAATAGTCTTGAGATAGCCAAAGTAATCAAGAATGAAAACAAAACAAAAAAAATCAATATTACTAAACCAGAGAAAGCATAAATATTAGAGGTACTTAACTCACAAGAAAAGATGATCTCTGCTTTTAAAATATAGATTAAAATAAATCTAATTTTTCTTCTTTCATGAAAATGCTGGTCCAACTCACTAAAGAAAGCTGGTATAGAGTGGAAATGCCCCAAAACAGCAAAGACCCATTAACTGTAATTCTACTAATTAATTCTGAGTTGATGGCTACCTTTGCAGCTTGTGTGAAAACAAATTAATGGCATAAACAAAGCAAATATCTAGCCTGTTTAATGCAGAAGGACCACTCAAGCACTACTTCAGTGTTAATTTTAATTCAAACAATGGATGGAATAATGATAAATGATTCCTAGTGATCTGTTAATGAAAGTGCTTACAACATTTGCCAAAACATAATTAACTTGCTTTTCTCTTCTCTGTGCTCAAAATTATTAAAGACATGATTCCTGGAGAATATTTTATAGCTCACACTTCTTTCTGTCCCAGAGTCCTGAGTGCTGACCATCTACCTATCTCACCTCCTAGCCGCGCTCCCCACAGAGAAACTGAATTAGTACAATTCCTTTAAGATCAGATTCTAGAGCCCTGAGTACTGAATAGCTATCTACCTTACTTGCAATGACGAATTCTATCATGGAATTAATACCATTTGATTTTTTTACCTCGATCTGGAAATAAATCAACTAAATATGATTTAACAAGTATATATAACAAAATAATATATAAACATTAAATGGGGCAATTAGAATACAAGTCAAACACAGTGGTTCATACCTATAATCCCAGAACATGGGAGGCTGAGACCAGAGTGCTGCCAAGAGTTCAATGCCAGCCTGGGCTACAGAATGAAACACTGTTGTTGTGGTCAGCTTTCTAGTTGCTGCACAGAAAGAACCCAAACAAAAGTGGCTTGTGGAGGAATGGGTTTATTAGGCTTATGGACTCGAGGGGAGACTCCATCCTGGCAGGGAAGATGATGGCATGAGCAGAGGGCTGGACATCACCTCTGTCACAGCACTGCAAACGGTGGCAGGAAGGTGTGTCAAATACTGGCAAGGGGAAGCTGGCTTATAACCCCCATAAGCCTGCCCCAACAACACAAATTCATCGAGGTTGTAAAACCCAAACTGTCATCAGATGAGGATCGATCTATCAGAACACATTCGTTTGTGGGGGACACCTGGATCAAGCCATGACAACTGTCTTAAGAAGATTATATATATTATATACACATTATTATTACATATATATATGTAATCTGTATATATATTCCATTTTATATATTTATATTTTATATTTTAATTGACATGTCAAATAAAAAGGTGAACCTTGGGCTGGAAAGATTGCTCAGTAGTTAAGGAGTTTGCCTGTAAAGCCTAATGACTCAGGTTCAATTCCCCAGTACCCATGTAAATCCAGATATAAAGTGGCACATGTATCTGGAGTTTGTTTGCAATAGCAGGAAGCCCCGGTATACCCTTTTTTTTTCTTTATCTTTCTCTCTCTCTTTCTCTCTCTCTGTCTCTATCTTTCTCTGCCTGCAAATAATAAAATATATTTTTAATGTGAGCCTTATATCTTCAACTAAACTTGTTTAGAAAGCAGTCATACTCCAAATCTTTTGATCACACATTATACAATAAAAATTGAAATGTATTCATATTCCTATATGTGTGTATATATATGCAAATTATATATGTGCTTTTGTGTCAGCATGACATGTACATTAAAGAACATGAACAAACATATTTGAAAGGATAGCTCAAATTTTAAATGAATAAAATCAAGATAAAATGAGATTTTCCGTAAATTTTTAACTAATATTCAATGATGTTAGATTAACCAGTACAAAACACAATAAACCACCTTTGGAAGTTTTACTGTTAATGGAAGTGTATGTTAATGCATATTTTATATGACAAAAATTTATGTAACAAAAATTTGGGGGCTGCTTCTTGCCAGACAAATTAAATGATCATTGTTTAAGCTTAATGTGGCTGATGAGCTGACATTTATTTTCATTAGAAATACCTTACATCAATATTTTCTCTGCCCATTTGTGATAACTAGATTAAAAACTGCTCAACAGGAGACGAGGCACAAGGAACACGTATTCCATGTCAGCCTGGGTATAAATGAGATGCTGTCTCAGAAAGAGAAAAAGTGTTCAGGTATAGCTCAGGCCCAGGGTTCAAGATCCAAGCAAACACATGCATAGATAGATATATTAGACAGATGACAGACAGACAGACAGACAGACAAAAAACAGTGAAGTGTAATCTGAAAATCTCTTAAGGAAACAGATTTCATCTGGAAGCGCACAGGTCAAGGTGAGGCTCTCCCATGCCCATTTGATGTAGGGAACTAGGGAGGGGCCACTGTCTATCCTTCTTGGAGATGCTTGGAAAGCTCCATTTCTTAAGACTTAAGAGCAACAGGAACAGAGCGCTAATGCTTCCTTGCCAGGCTCCTACTGACAGCCTCAAATGTCTCCATCCATCACCTGACTGCCAGTCAAAATTCCCAACAATGCTTCATTGCCATGGGTGATCTGCACAACATGGACTGAGATTTCCATCAACTCTGCCAATATTTTATTCACCAAATTCTATCAAGAGTCTTAAAATATTTATTTGCAAGCAGAGAGAAAGAGAGAGACAGAGAGAATAGCCAATTCTGCCCTGAAAGCACTATATATTAATGACGTCAGATGCTAAATTAAAAGTAAAGGCTATGCAGATGCACAAGGTGGCATGTGCCTCTGGAGTTTGTCTGCAGAAGCTAGATGACCTGGCACCCCCCATTCATATTCTCTCTCTCTCTCTCTCTCTCTCTCTCTCTCTCTCTCTCTCTCTCTCTCTCTCTCTCTCTTTCTTTCTCTCTCTGCAAACAAATAAAAAGTAAAGGCTAGGACTAAAGAAATGGCTTGACAGTTAAGGAGCTTCTCTGCAAACCTAAATAAATTTAAAAAATTAAAAAGTAAAGGCTGTGCTGGAGAGATGGCTTAGCAGTTAAGGTGTTTGCCTGAAAAGCAGAAGGACCTGAGATCGATTCTTCAGCACCCATGTAAAACCAGATGCACAAGGTGGCACATGTGTCTGAAGTTCGTCTGTAGTAGCTGGAGGCCCTGGCGCACCCATTCTCTCCCTCTGTCGGCCTGTCTCTCTCACTCTCTCTCAAATAAATAATTTTTTAAAAAGTAAAGGCAAATACTAAGTAATAAATATTGAATCAAATAAAAAATTTGAATGAAGGAAAATTAAGATAACTGGGGCAAGGGTGGGTGTAAGTTACTGGACTGTACAAGTACATCCCAAGGCAAATGCTTAGGTTTCATAGAATTCTAACCCTAAACTAAATAAAGGCTCATTGAACTTGCCAGTAAATAATCCTCCAAATACATTAATGCTGACCAGCAAACTGCCACCAGCCATCACAGCTTCTGGCAGTCACAATGCATTCCCAGAAACCTCCGCTGTAACCTGTTCCTAAACATGAATTACAAGAAATTAGAGACAGCGAGCTTATCCCATCCCAGCTCCATGGGGAGGTGACTGCACTTTGCACAACTCCTAATGGAAATTGGCTATTTTTTTTCCAGTTTTGCTAGTTTGTTTTTAAACTATGCTGGTCGTTTCTGTCATATCCTCTCAGGAGCAGTCTGTCTGCCCAGCAACTGTGCCTTCATATGACTGTCCTCTAAACACATGAACACTCCACTGTCTCTGCCTTCACTAGACAAGCCCTAAGTGACCAGCTTCTTTGTTATTTCCTGTACTTCCCAGAACTCCTGCTAGGGAACATAAAAGGGCCTTTATGATGTGGCATTTATCATTTTTAAATACTAACTAAAAGGAAAAGAGCCCAAGAAATTAAATGTTCATTTCATTTCCATGCTTCCTTAAAACTATATCAAAACAAAAAATTTTAAATATCAAAAATCCAGTCTTTAAATAAAAGGTTGCTTCTTGATTCTGTTTTAAGCTCATGTAAAGCAACCAAACACTGACTCACCAGCTAGACACGTAACCTTGCTCCACGTGATTGAGCAGCCGTACTTTAGGTACTAACCCTAACCTCCTCCTTTGTTCCCCCTAACATAAAAGGTAGCAATAAAGTTAGAGAGATGGCTCGGTGGTTAAAGGTGCTTGCTTGCAAAGCCTAATGGCCCAGGTTTGATTCCCCAGTACCCAGGTAAAACCAGATGCACAAAGTTGTACATGGGTCTAGATAGAGTGTGTTTGCTGAAGGAGGAGGCCCTGGTCACACTAATTCTCTCTCTCCTTGCAAATAAATAAACCTTTAAAAAAGGGGGGGATAATTAGAACCTTTCTCTTTCTTCAGAAAACAGCAAATAACTATGAAGAAATAAATTCCTGTTTAAGAAGATACTGGGGGGGGTGCTGGAGAGATGTCTCAGTGATTAAGGCACTTGCAAAGTCTGATGACCCAGGTTCAATTCCCCAGTACTCATGTAAAGCCAGATGCATAAAGTGGTACATGCATCTGGAGTCTGTTTGCAGTAGCTAGAGGCCCTGGTATGTGTGCTCGCTCTCTCTCTCTCTCTCTCTCTCTCTCTCTCTCTCTCTCTGTTTCTCATAAATAAATAAAATTTTTTTAAAAATTTTAAAAACTATTTGCAAGCAGAGAGAAAGAGGTAGAGAGAGATGTAAAGACCCATCACTGGACAAATGGATATCAAAATTGTGGTACGAATACACTGTGGAATTCTACTCAGCAGTAAGGGAAAATGACATAATGAAATTTAAAGAAAAGTAGATGGACTTGGAACACATCATACTTGGCAAACTCACACAAGAACTGAGAGATAAACACCGAATATTCTCCCTCAGCTGTGGTTCCTAACCAGGTTCAGGTCGAACAGTAAGCAAACCTGACAGGTGAACTGAGAGACTAACAAAGAGGATGGAAGGAATTGGAGGGGGTAGGGGAGATATATACTAATCTAAACCAATAATGAATCGATACCATAAAATCCTTACTTTCGTACAGTAAGCTCTCCAGGATGCTGTGGGCATTGTCTGGTGTGAAGGGCCCTGAAGAGGGTAAGAGGAAGCCTAATCCCAAGACAAGTGGCTCTGGACTATAACTCCCTGTCCAAGTAACTGGTAACTTCTCATAGTGAGATGTTGATTGAAGAGACCCAGGAGGTCCCCAAAACAAGACAGCCTTTTGTCAAAGCTCTTGAATACCCGCCCAAGACAAAAGATAAAACCCTATTGCTGAAGATCCCACAGACTGTCCTCAGACAACACCTAGACACCCTGACGGATCCAGAAAGGTACCCAGCTCCCAGATGGGAAACCTGTGTAGTGCAGGAAGGCATTCTATGAGCTGCTAGGGGAAATTAGCCAACAATATTTGGAGAAAACAGAGGGCATTGATATACAACATCCACCGATATTACCAGAATGCTGAGGACACTGCTATAAGGCAGAGACTAGCAAACCAAGAAGTGGCCATCAGTGCAATAGTGGCGCTGAACCTAGGTGGGTAATCAATGGCTCACTGATTGGCTAAGAGATCTGCTCAGTGGCAAGGAACCCTTAGCTGAAACTGGGATCCAAGGCAAACCCGGACTCCAAAAGGAAGGCCCCACTAACCAGAGACCTACAGAGAGGCTACACCCATTAGAATCTTACCAAATTAACACGGTTTGTCTCGTTCAACCTATACTGGTCTCACTCTCCATTGGAGATTCTGTTTCTATTTTTCAGAAGGCAGTGAGAACCTTGGATAACCTAATTCCACCAACAGAACCTGGGATGATGGCTGACACCCAGGTAGAAGATGAACCACTCCTAACTTATCATCTAGGGCCCAAACAAAACTTTGGAGGAAGTAGCGAGAGAGGTAACAAAAGACCTACCTCCACAGCAAGTCAAATAATCTATGAAAGGGTAATGGAGACAGACACTGAAGATACCCAACACAATTCAGAGAAGAAACCCAGAGACTCTTAAGATCTCAACAGTAAAGTAGACTTGAAACTCACCCACCATGACTCAGGGATCTGACAAGAAGAGGTTGTAAGAGCCATGGTGGGGGAATATCCAGGGGCATCGCCCCCCTCAACAACACACACACAAAAAACTGGCTACTTTTTATATAATCTATAACCCCCTACTTCCAGCAATCCCAATGAGGAGGGCCCCCAGCAGGTAGGGGACAGGGAGGAGGGAAATATGGGTATCATCAGAAGGCTTGCTCATATAATGTATCTAATTATTAACAATAAATAAGTTAAAATTTTAAAAATGTTAAAGATTTTATTTATTTACTTACAAGCAGAGAGAAAGAGAAAGAGAGAGGTATGGGTGTGCCAGGGCCTCTAGCTGCTGCAAAGGTATTCCAATGCTTGCGCCACTTTGTGCATCTGGCTTTACGTGGGCACTGGGGAATTGAACGGGGGTCACTAAGTGTTATGGTTTGATCCAGGTGTCCCCCACAAACGAATGAATGTGTTCTGAATAATCGATCCTCAGCTGATGGCAATTTGGGTTTTACAACCTCACAGGAGCTGTGTTGTCAGGGGTGGGTTTATGGCATTATAAGCCAGCTTCCCCTTGCCAGTGTTTGGCACACCTTCCTGCCGCTTTTTGCAGTGCTGTGGCGGAGGTGATGTCCACCCCTCTGCTCATGCCATCATTTTCCCTGCCAGGATGGAGTCTCCCCTCGAGTCCGTAAGCCAAATAAATCCATTCCTCCACAAGCCGCTTTTGTTTGGGTTCTTTCTGCACAGCAACTAGAAAGCTGACTGCAACAGTTTTTGTACCAGGATGTGGGGTCATCTGTTGCTGCTGGAACCCTGATTCTGTGGCTTTGGACCTTTTGGAGGTGAACTGCAGGAGGAATATGGAAGGATTTGAAACCTTGTCCTAAGAGATGCCTCGCAGTGCTGTGAGCACAGCTTCATGGAAGAACTATGGACTGTGAGGTTTGACTTACTATGGTGAGAAAGAACTTTGTCAGGACTGTGCCAGAAGCAGTTTGTGTGAGAGGCTTGCTGCGTCCTGGGAACCTGTACAGGGTTGTTTTACGTAAAGATGGACTCCTGTGAGCAGATGGAGATGGCACAGAAAGAAAGATCTTTGGGTAGAAACTGCTGCCCATTCACCCTGCAATTGTTTGAGAGATGACAACCATTGAGATCCGGGCCAGCTGATCTGCATTGGAACAACAGGAAGAATGCAGATTCTTTGAAGTAAGGGGCCTGAATATTCTGTTCCCCCCTGGATTAACAAGTTGGTAGCCCACCTGGTTCTGTGAAATATAACAAATGCAAAAAGAGAGGGTCATTGGATTTGCAACACAGTTTTGTTTTTGAAAAATGGCCATCGGCATGTGAAGCAGGTGTGCTAGGTTGCCTGCATGGAGCCCAATGAAGCCATGAGGATAAACTGTGGGTTGCAATGGAGACCCAATAAGATGCCAGGACTGTGGATGGGTGCCAAGGCGAGCTGCCAGCACCAGATGAAATTTTCCCAGACTGTGAGTAGCTGAGCTGGAGGGGCAGAACTGAATCTCCAAGAGATTTATTATTGGTTAGAATCATTGAACTTGAAGTTAGAGATTGATGGTGCCATGCTTGGTTTAAATCTTGTATTGGTTCAATCTGTTTTTGCTGTGCCTCATGTTTTGCAGTGTGAATGTTCTGGCCATTACAGGTTTATTTTTGGTATTATGGCTCAGTTGAAAGCTGTGGGGACTTAAGAGTTGAGCTGAACACATTGTATTTACATCATGAATGATTATTAGGTTGTGGGGGCCAGGGGCGGACTGTCATGGTTTGATCCAGGTGTCCCCCACAAACAAGTGAATGTGTTCTGAATAACTGATCCTCAGCTGATGGCAGGTTGGGTTTTACAACCTCGATGGAGCTGTGTTGTTGGGGGCGAGCTTTTGGGGGTTATAATCCAGCTTCCCCTTGCCAGTGTTTGGCACACCTTCCTGCCACTGTTTGCAATGCTGTGGCAGAGGTGATGTCCACCCCTCTGCTCATGCCATCGTTTTCCCTGCCAGGATGGAGTCTCCCCTCGAGTCCGTAAGCCTAATAAACCCATTCCTCCATAAGCTGCTTTTGCTTGGGTTCTTTCTGCGTAGCAAATAGAATGCTGACTGCAACACTAAGCTTTGCAGGCAAGTGCTTTAACTGCTGAGCCATCTGTCCAGCCCGAAATTTTTTTTAAAAAGCTTGCACACCTACCCAAAGCAACACACATTGCCTTCCTTGAAAGCTTGCACACCTGTCCAAAGCTGTTTTCCTAAGTGTCAATGTATTCTACTAGGTGTTTGGACAAAAAAAAAAGAGTACCTTTCATAATATCTATCATTCTGCATTATAACTGCCAGCTTGCTAATCTGGCTCCCTCATTTGACTACATTAGATCAAACGGGGCTACACTTAATCAACTATTATATTCCTGTCCCTAATTTTTAAAAAACCATAACTAGTTGAATAGTAATCTTAAAAAGGCAATGTTTATATATAAGAAATATATAAATATATATATATATATAAATTATATAATATATATAATATATATAATTATATATATAATATATAATATATATAATAATATAATATATATTATATATATATAAATTATATAAGAAATTATAGCTGCTGAACTGCTATGTGACTAAATTTTCAAGAAACTGTCAAGACACGTTAACCTCTGCAGCACCTTTTTCTTCACCTGAACATAAATCCTCAACTTAGCCAATGACATCATTCAGTGTCTACCAAGTCACTTTTTTTTTTTTTTTATTTTTGAGTAGGGTCTCACTCTAGCCCAGACTGACCTGAAATTCACTATGCAATCTCAGGCTGGCCTTGAATTCAAGGCAATCCTCCTACCTCTGCCTCCTGAGCGCTGGGATTAAAGGTATGTGCCACCATGCCTAGCCTCCAAATCACTTTTGAGTATTACTAAACCACAAACATTCGTGCCCAGTGGAATAATCTTTACTACCAAAGATAAGAGGATGGGGATATGGGTCAGGAAGTCAAGCACTTGCCAGGGAAGCATGAGGACATGAGTTGAGATCCTCAGCACCCAGGTAAATGCTGGGTGGAGTGGTGCACACCTGTAATCCCGTGCAGGGACAAGCAGGGACAGAAGATCCCCTGAGACTGCTGGGTAAATAGTCTAGCCCAACTGGTGAGCTCCAGGCTCAGAGACCCTATCTCCAAATTAAGGTGGGTGAGGAGGAGCCCTAGAGCAAAATCCACAGGTAACAAGCGTACACACATTCAACAACAAAATAGGAAAACAGAACCTCTTCAAAACAGAGGAATTTTTTGATTTTTGGCATACTGTCCACACAGGCAGAATTAGGGTGTGTTCTTGTTACCTTTGTAACAGGGACCCTGCTGCAAGTCCTTTGATACTGTGCTCATCTTTTTCAGAGACAGGCAGCATTACAACATCTGAATACACAGTATATGTAGCAGGAAAAATTAGTTTCATCTTGAGCACATGAGTAAATGAGAGAAGCTGGGAAAACATACAACAGTCACGCTTGGTGCCCACATCCCAGCAGGGCAGAGACATGAGTGTTCCAGGGCAACCACTCCGTAGTGACTTTAATGTCACATCCAGTCTTCAAAATTCAAGGTTGGGGATGTAGCTTAGGGTCAAGCACCTAGCATGGCTTTGATCTCCAGGACAGCAAAGAAGCATAAAATCATCGTGAATATAAGCCCGTCAGAAGGTCCAAGCAGTGTAACCCTGTCTCGATTCCACACACTCCACACAGCTACTTAGAGCTTCCAAAACCAGCAAAGTGCAGCGCCCTGGAAACCAAGATGGAGAATTCTGCATATGCAATGGTGGCTGTGCAGACCCATTTAGAGTCTTTTTTTTTTTTTTTTTTTTTTTTGATTTTTTGAGGTAGGGTCTCACTCCAGCCAGCCCAGGCTGACCTGGAATTCACTATGTATTCTCAGGTTCTCAGGGTGGCCTTGAACTAACAGCAATCCTCCAAACTCTGCCTCCCAGAGTGTTGAGATGAAAGGTGTGTGCACACCTGGCAATAAATTTAGAATTTTTTAAAAGGCAACTGTGGGGCTGGAGAAATGGCTCAGCAGTTAAGGGGCTTGCTTGCAAAGCCTGATGGCCTAAGTTTGATTCCCCAGTACCCACATAAAACCAGATACACAAAGTGGCACAAGCATTTGGAGTTCCTTTGCAGTGGCAAGAGGCCTCGATGGCATACCCATTCTCTCTCTTCTGTTTGTAAATAAATAAATAAACATTTTTAACCAGGTGTGTTGGCACACACCTTTAATCCCTCACTTGGGAGGAAAGGCAAGAGGATCACTGTGAGTTCAAGGTCACCCTGAGACTGCATAGTGAATGCCAGGTAAGCCTAGGCTAAAGACCTTACCACAAAAAAAAATTTTTTAAGGCAGTTCAACAATATCTGTTCAAATGCCTCTAAAAATTATTGTAGGGCTAGAGATATGGCTTTAGTGGTTAAAAATTAATGTGTACTTTTTCTACATCAATTCCAATTTAAAGCCATCTTAGAAGTACAAAATACTTGGTCACTCTCATTCTAATTCCCAGACCAGTGTTGGTCAAGGAAAAATATTCTAAAATATCTGCTAAAATTAAGCTAAATCACAGAAAATCGCCAACATCATATTGTTTATGCATTTGGTGACATAGGAAGATAACCAGGCTATTTTTTTAAAAACTGTATTTTCTGTTTACAACTATATATATTTAATTTTCACTGTGTTTTCATGTGTATGCAGGTATACATGCATGTGGGTATGTACATGTGTGGAGGCCAAAGGACAACCTCAGTGGTCATCCTCAAAAATGTCCTCTATCTACATTTTTAGATAAAGGTTTAAATAACGTGGTGTGGGTCCTCTATCTTCTTTGAGACAGGGTCTCTCATTGGCCTGACACTTGCCAACTGGGCTAGACTGGCTGGTGGGAGAAATTCAGGGATCTTCCTGTCTCCTCTTCTCCACTCCTGTGACTATAGACACAAGCACTATTCAGTTTCCATAGGTTCTGGGGTCAAATGTAAGTCTTCATGTTTACCAGGCAAGCCCTTTACTGACTAGGCTGCCTTCTCAGCACTGTATTACTTATTCTAAAAAGGTAAAATTACTTTCAAAAGGATGATACTGAATGCATGAAATCAGTCTCAAAATAGACATAATTAAGTGTTAAGAGAAAAAGAGAATGTTACAGAAAGCTGTATCTCGAATAGCAGGAGCTAGGGAAGTAGCTCCACTGGTAGAGGGCTTGTCTGTCATGCACAAGGCTCTGGGTTCAGGGCCCAGAACCATATACACTGGGTGTGACGGCAGGTTCCTCTAGTCCCAGTACTCAGAAAGCAGATGCAGAAGGGTCAGAAGTTCAAGGTCAGTCTCAGCTACATAAGAGAGTTTAAGGCTAGTCTGGGATACATTAGACCCTGTTTCAAAGTAAACAAGTCACAAACAACAGTTCTACATCCTGCCTGTGTGATGTTTTAACAAGTTTACTCTGCCTGCCGCTGAGCTGATATATTGATGAGCATTGCTTTTCAAATGTGACGTCCAAATTCCTATCAACAGTGCAGACTGGAAGTGGGAGATGAAAGCTAACTGGGGCCAAAGCTTTCAGAAGAGCTACTAAAAAGAAGAGCTACCTGGATCCTGGCTCTTCCTGGCTGCGAACACTTCCACACAAGCATAAATGGCCACCTACCATCCACACTATCAGAAGGAGCTAAGAATCTAATTGTCTAAAGAAGGCTCAAACACCATTTCTATTAGAGCAACATGATGCTTTCCCAAAGCTATGTTGCCCCCTTCTGGATGCTTTTGGAAATTGTATGACAAAACAATGTACTCAAAAGAGAACTGTTTGAGCAGTTTGGGCTTGGTGTTGCAGAAGCTAAGGTAGGAGGACCAGTGTGAGATTAGCCTAGGGCTACAGACTAAGTTCAAGGTCAGCCTGGACTAGAGTGAGACCCTGCTTCAAACACAAACAAAAATGCAACAATTTTTGTACTTTTTGTAATGTGTGCAGAACCATTGTATATGGCATTAACTAGTGTGAATCAGAGGTAGAAATTCAAAGAGACTTTAGGTAAAGAGATAATTAAAATGGCTTTCAAATGAAGTAGGAGAAGGCAGGATGGTAGAAAAATGAGCATGTCTGAAGAGGGCAAGGGAGGACCTCTCCCTGCCCTTATATGCATGACAGAAACCTGACCACTCCACACAGTGAACACCTCTGTGTACTTACACTACCTGACCACTCCACACATGGCAACACCTCTGTGTACTTACACTGCAGTTCTCCGGTGGAACCAGGAGCTGGGTAATCTCCCCACCATGCACACAGAAGATATGTTTCATCTCTCCAGAAAATATGTCCCAAATTATGACGGAAAAGTCTACACCTCCAGAAATCAGGTATCTCTGGTCATAGCGAGCTGAGACCTGATGAGGGTACAGCAAACATGTGACCTTGTTCCGATGACCACGGAGTGTCCTGTGAGGTGGCCAACCTGTGAATGAAGTTTTGGATTTAAAAGGAAAAAAATAAAGTGTTATGAAGTTTCAACAAGAAAAAAAACATGAAATGCCAGAAAAGTTACAAATGTCATCTTCTCAAAATGCTCTGCCAGAGACTCCTGAGCCAACCAGATTCATTTGTTGTACACAAATTCAGGAGCTTTTATAGAATTAGCACAAAAGAATATGAAATATCTCACTAATCATTTCTATACTGATAACAAATAGAAATGAAAATAGTTTTTCTATATTGGGCTACAGAGAACACAGTATCATAAACTCATGTGTTTCATTTTATTTTAACATGGCTAATAGAAAATGACACATATAAAAAAGAAAGTTACATACATGGTTTACATCAGATATCTACTGAACTGCAATTTTCGAAATGATTATCAATATTGATAATAATATCGCTATTGAGTAATTAATAGCAGTAACTGATAATTTATTAAATACTATGAAAACTGAAAGATAAAACTGAATATGTCCTTATTTATAGTCATGAATGTCTTATTACCTGAACACTGATCTCCCCCAAGTACACAATACACTAAGCCCTTCCCTGACCTCCTCTCCAGAAGCCTGGGGGCCACAGTACCTCTTCTGAGCGTGTGCTCCCCTTGCAACAGCTGCACAATGGCCGTCTGTGTGGCAGGCACAATGACCACACTTCCATCCTCCCGGCCACACACGAGTCGTCCGTGTGCTGGGATGTACACGCTTGCGGTTACTTTAAGAGGCTCCTGACTGCTGGAAATCACACTTAGCTGATCTATAATTCCGGCAGGACAAGGACTCAGTTTGTCAAATGCCTCTTGCAAACTAACAGAGGTTGTCATTTTCAGCCCTGTAGAGGTTTGGTTTTGTATAAAATAAATACATTCATGTTAAAAAAACTTAAAACATTCAAACAATGATATAGTAATATACAAACAGATTACATTCAACAAATATAATTCTTAGAATAAAATTTGATATGAAGACTGTGGATGTGTTCTTTTTAAATGTTAAAATGCTAAGTGTTAGATTTCAAGCCACTTTGAAGAAAGTTCCCTCATCGTCACACAACAAAATCCAAGTTCCTCAATTACACAGCTGAACTTCAGACTCTGTCTCTGCATGAGCCACCACGTCACCCTGGACTGCTTCAGCTGTTGGCCTCTAAACCAGCCTCCCACTAAGCAGGACCATTATGAAGCCTGTTGATAACAGTGCCATTAAAAAGGAAGAGCTGTCAAGCATCCCTTATAACCATGGTGGAAACTGTGTTCGCAAAGATTTTGTAATGACTGAACGGTTTTTAAAAAGCAAGGGAACACTTTTAATGAATTATAATGTAATAATCAATCAGACCCTCAAAAAAAGATTAAGAAACTGGTGCATAAGACTTACTCTTACCTTCATCGCCTTCCTGCTTATCTGCCGTGTCTGGTATGCTCCAAATATTTAACCTTCCAGAGGAATCTCCCTGAATTAATAGCTTATGGAAGTATCCCGTGCATCCATAGAAGAACCGAGTGACAGGAGGACAAATCAGCAACTGCCAGAAGAATGACCCAAGTGTCTTTAGCTGTATTTGGGATCAGAACTCTCCACACACTGACATGGTTTCAGATAAGGACGCTGCCATAGTCTGCCTCATCCCTAGTGGGAAGTGTGTGACGCTCTACAGAATGCCATTGTATAGCATTAATTTGCATGTCAACTACAGTAAAGGGCAAACACAAGAGTTACAGTCTCTCTAAAATTAGTATTCATACTCTTTTTCTCTACATTTCATAAAATAGACAAGTAGCCACAACAAGACAATTTCAATTGCCTTCTGTTACACAGAACAGAGATGTGTCATGCAACCAGAAACAAGACTCTTACAAAGTCACAAGAAAGAGCTCATTAGTCCTATCATTTTTGTCTGCTTCTGGTTAGTCATGCATAATAACAGCAAAATTAAACTATTAAGTTACATATTAGTGTCCTTCCCTCTTTTTGGTTTTTCGTTTGTTTGTTAGTCTGTTTTTTTGAGGTAGGGTCTTACTCCAGTCCAGGCTGACTTGGAGTTCACTCTGTAGTCCCAGACTGGCCTTGAACTCACAGGGATCCTTCTACCTCTGTCTCCCTCCTGAGTGCTAGGATTAAAGGCATGAACCGCCACACCCAGCTCCATTTTTTAAAATTAGAATAGTTTTCAACTAATAGTATTCTGCTTGGCCACAAACACATAACTGGCTGTAACAGAGCCTGACACATTAGTAATGAATTACTAAGAACAACAACACTCATTAAGGTTTTATCATATTTTCATTTTTGAAATAATTATTTCTCAGCAGAAGATCTGTGCCTTCAATGAAATCATTGTTTGTAAACAGTGAAGAGTGTGGGCTACCAAAATCAAAATTAAGGTATTAATTCACAAACACTAGACTACTGAGGTATAGGCTCAGCCTGACAAAGAATAATGAGAAGACTCCAGTTTGACAAATCATCTGGTCCCAGTATTGTTGTCTCAGGGAAAGAATTAGCCTCTAGAAACCAGACACACTGAACCTGACCACCTATACTCATCCTTCCTAAAATCTTGATCCCTTCAATTCACAAACTGCATATCTGACAGAAGCTGCCACAGCAGGTATGGCCACTGCAAGTGTGACCACTGCAGGTGTGACCACTGCAGGTATGACCATTACAGGTGTGACCACTGCAGGTGTGACCATTACAGGTATACCACAGCAGGTATGACCACTACAGGTATGACCACTGCAGTGATGACCACTGCAGGTATGACCACTGCAGGTAAGACCAATGCAGGTAAGACCACTGTAGGTGTGACCACATGACAGTGAGTGAGTATCTCACACCGAATCCCATGGACACTTGAATCTGAAATCCACTGGGATGGAATAGGGAGCTGACATTGAAAAAAAGTCTATGTATGTTAGGTTTTTTTTTTTCCAGGAAGGGTCTCACTCTAGCCCAGGCTAACCTAGAATTCACTATGTAGTCTCATGGTGGCCTCGAACTCATGGTGATTCTTCTACCTCTGCCTCCTGTGTGCTGGGATTAACGGTGTGCGCCACCATGCCTGGCTATAGACTAGTTTTTGCTTTCCTTGTGGGGAATTTTTCTATTCAAGTTTAGCTGGAAGTGACTGCCTGGGCTGAAGATCAGTAAGGTGGAGATCCAGGAAGCAAGGCTCAAGTCATTTATGTAGAATTTCAATTACATCTGGATGGACAAAAGCTATACATTCACAGAAAAATCAGTCTGTTCCCTCAAAATCCCTCCCATGGGTGGGACATGGCATCGACATGCTGAGGCTGAGGAGCCAGAGCATCAGTGCAGAAAGCAGACTGGAAAGTCAGCGTGAATGCTACTGCAGTTCCGCTTCAGATGGGTACATGGAGGCTTCTCAGAAACACAGTGAGTTTCTATCTGAATACAAAAAAGAAAGACTCTCCTTATTTCTAATATCTAGAGACAAATCACTACGTGATTTGGGCATATATTGCAAGAAGTTATTCAAGTAATGAATTATTAGTCAGTAAGATTACATGATTATTTCTGTCCTTAAAAAGATATCTGTCATTGTGGGGGGGGGGGTTGCATGCATGTGTGTGAGGTATACATGTATGTGTGCATGTGCTCATAGATGTGCAGTAGGTGCCTGTGGAAGCCTGAAGACAACCCCAAGGAGATACCCTATGGCACGCTGTCCACCTCTTTTTCAGACAGGCTCTCTCATTGGCTTGGAGCTCATAAATGGGGCTAAGCTGGCCTGCCAGCAAGCCTCAGGAATCTACCTGTTTCCACCTCCTTAGCACTGGATTTCAGGTGTGCACTACCAGCATTTATGTGGATACTGGGACTCAAGTCAGGTCTTCATGCTTGCAAGGTAAGTACTTCACTGGCTGAGCCATCCCAAGTCCCTTTTCACAGTGTTTTATTTTATCAAAAACTCAATGTCAATATTTAGTCAACACAAGATCACCTGCATGCTTACATAAAGGTAGATACTTATATTTCAAAATAGATAAAATTTCAAATAATTGACCATATCAAAATTTTTGCAAAATCTGATACTGTGCTTTAAATTGTATTGAACCTTTCAAATGCTTAGCTACCAAAGGCAGTTAGTGTAACTATCAATTATAAATGATACTATTTACCTCTTTATCTTTTCCATCCATGAGGCTATGTTGCACAGGAGGAATTAAACTTTCAACTGCCTTCCCCACATCACTGCGGAATGAATCACTAGCTGGGAGGCAACTGAAATGGAAAAACCATAAAAACCACTTAAAATATTAACATCAGATATTTTATTTCATATCATAGCAAGGGCTTTTTGATACTAGACCAAAAAAAAGATTAAGTTTTAGCTAATTTAAGGCAGGTATTAAGTAACTCATAAAAATATTTTATATGCAACAAAATCCACCTGATTTTTGCACCTAGAAGTTAAATGGGATTGTGACTATGTTAAGACATCATGAGGTCTTTATCTGGACAAAAGATGGACATCTCCTCCTTCCAGGCTGCTCCCCCACCCCCACCTTCTGAATCCTTTACATCGGACTAACTAACAGCTGACTTCTGACTTGTCGCATACCTGGCAGGTAATCTGTAAATGTAACTTTGCCCACTTTCAGTCCAAATGATGACTTTATCGGCTGACACAAAGTCTCCCCCAGTCCACGTCTGTCCACTTTCACTAGGACCTGAACACAACAGGGAATAGTCTCCCGCATCAAACACCTGCAAGAAAAGAAGTGAATCATCTCCTCATGTGAGGCCAATGACTGACATTTCAGCTCAAACAAACCATTACAGAAACTTCTGGAAACATAGTTATTAACAAGCTCAGGGCTTTAAGTGAGACATTTTCTCAGGGAGACCCAGGGTGCAGTCACCCTCGGGAAGCCCCAGCTGTGTGTGGCCTCTAAGTAATCAAGTGATGGACCGTAACACATGAAGCAGAGGGCCTTTCCTGCGTGTGCTCCGTCACTCCATGAAGCACCCCTGGAGTAATGACTCGCACTCCTGTTCTACTAGTATGTCTGGTAACACTTCCAACCATAAACTGACAGCCAAGTGTGTCGTTGGTAATAAATGATCTTGCTGTGCCTACTTCAGCAGTGCTCTAAAATACGATGATAAGAAGTTGACAGTCTCCATCTCTAATATCCTTGCTATCATTTCCCCAGCATCAGAAGCTACTGACGTGAACTGTAAGGCACAGAAACATTTACAAAGTGCCTTTACAATCAATCGTCTCCAATGACCCTTCAGATCAGTGAAGGACACAGGCAGGGAGACAGGCATTCCTACCCCGCTTTACAGGCTGGAAGCTTACACAAATAAGGGTGCATCCCTACCAGGTCACACATCTGACATGTCATGGAGTCAGATCTAAGAAGCTGGCCCTGGGTTTCCTGCAGGCCTGTTCTTTCTGCCACTTTCACTATTTGAACAAAGTACTTTTTAAGTTGGACATTTTGCAAGGCAAGATGAGAATCCACCATTCTATACTGCCCAGGGGTTTTATTTCACTTCTTTAGTTGCTTCTGTAAAGCCCTAAAATTAGAACAAGTTCTAGCTGATTTTAACATGATTAGTTAGAGATTTATCAGCATACACAGTATTAGCATTACAAAATTCTAAGAAAGAATAATTAAGGGTTGCTCTAAACCCTATATCTATTAAGTCAAATTGTAACATTGCAGAAGCTAAAATGACCCAGAGCTGCCCTAAACCCTGAATGGATAGAAAGAAGTGTTGAGACAGATTCCAGGAGCGCAGGAAGATGGCATCCAAGCAAGACACAACACAAGATAAGCAAATTAGCCAATAAACAGCATCAGGAGCTGGGGTATCCACCTGGAGTGAAAATAAGTTGGATCGAAAGCTCACAATTTATGCAACTAACTTCAGACAAGAAAATTAGGTTGATAGGGAGTAAAGTCATATAAATATTAAGGGAAAATGAAGAGGTTATTTTTTTCTTGGGTTTGAGGAAACCTTTTTATATTTTTTAAGGTTTAGAGAGATTTCATTAGAAAAAGAGAAGGAAAGAGGACAGAATATAAAGAGTTCCTGCCCATGAGAAGGCAGGAAAGGGTAAAGCCCAAAACCCTTTTAAAGCATGCCACAATTGTTAGTGTAACTATCAGTTATAAATACTATTTATAGATCAATTTGTCTGCTGATTGAGGAAACTGCACCTTCCTCTTCCACACTTACTGGCTATCTGACTTTCCTCTTTTGTGAAATAGCTCTGTTCATTTTCCTATGGGTTGTCTGCGCTTTTCTATTTTTCTTCTTCATTTGTAGGGAATTTTTTCTTTTTCTTTAATATAATATTGTACAATTTAATCACTATCTGCATATATTTTAACTTCTTTCATTATGTGGGTTGTATTTTCCCCTAAGTATACAGTTTTAAAAAGAAAACATGGGCTATTTCATACAGTCATAGTGTTTACAAAGGACACATGGGAAACTGGTAGCCAATGATGCCTCTGTGACAGAAAGAGAAATGCCAGGGAAAGGCAGGAGCATGAGGCACACTGGGCTCTCTTGGACTGCTGTTATTGTTTTGGTTTCTCGCTCTAGCTCAGGCTGACCTGGAACTCACTATGTAGTCCCATGCTGGCCTTGAACGCATGCGATCCTCCTACGCCTGCCTCCAGAGTGCTGGGAATAAAGGTGTACGCCACCACACGCCTGGCAGAGGGACTGTTTTGGTTGCTTATTTTATTGCTTGCTTGCTTGCTTGATTGGCTTGGTGATACTGGGGATAGAAACCAGAGCTATAAGCATGCTAGGCAGGCAAGTACCTCCCTCTGCACTCCATCCCGGCCCACCTGTTTGAAATGTTAGGGATAGTTAAGGACGATGCACAGTGCATTATGGCTGAGCGGCTAGCTTTTCCTCTCTCATCTTATGGTAAAGACAAGGTTAAGGCTCTGTCCTCTCATCAGTCCTGATGCTGGACCCACACCTGGACCCTAAGCTGAGTAACCCATGTACTTCACAGCGACTGTGCCACAATGTCAACTGCAGCAGGAAGTGCAGCCTCTGCACTCAGACTAGCTGAGAAGCAGCTCAGCAGCTCCCTACATATGTAATCTTCATTAGTTGTTTATCTTCTCTCTGCCTGGGCTGCCTCATCTGCAAAATGGGGAAAGCGACAGTTCCCCTGTGGATGACTCCTCTCACACCCTCCTCCTGGATGTTGTTAGTGTTTCTAGAGGACAGAATATGACAGAAGAGAGATCTCAATTCCAAGAAAGGTCTTAAGTATACCTTCTCTTGCTCACATGCTGTGAGAGAAGGAAGCCTGCCCCCGTGCCATGAGCTGCCCCATGAAGAGGGCCACATGGCAACCAAGGTATGTAACCAATGTCTCTACCCAATAGCCAGAGACTGAAGGCCTGCCAGTGGCCATGGTGAGGAAACAGGGAACTGGATCCTCCCAAAGCTGAACTTGGAAATGAGATCACAGTCCCAGTGGGGAGCTTGATTACAGCGCATGAAAGACTGAACCAGGTGTGCCCGGCTAAGCTAGGCCCAGGCTCCTTCCCTCAGCACTGGGCAAGAACGTATATCTGTTATTTTCATAAGGATATTCAGGAGCAATTTGTCATGCAGGGTCAATTAACTAACACACCTTAAGAGAAAGGTAAATATTAAAACGCAATGCATGGCCAGCTTTAAAAATACACTAGGCACAGAGCAAGCCCCCAGATGGGCCCTTCTCCCATCAGGGAAATGGTCAAGACAAGCAGTGTGGGTCTCGGAGATGCTCGGTGGTTAAAGGTGACTGTTTACAAAGCCTGTGGGCCTGGGTTCAGTTCTCCAGTCACCCATGTAAAGCCAGATAGGCATTCATGAGACTCCACGAAGGGAGGCTCCATGGAGGGAGCTCTAAAAGGCCAGAAAACCATCTCAATTGAGTTTAGCACACCCTACAAAGAAATGTCCCAATCCTCAACTCTCATTCCTACTTCCCACACTGTACATAATAATTGAAATAAAATAGTCAACCATTTCATGAACTGAAAAAAAAAAAAACAAACAAACAACAGAACTGTTGTATACAGCCAAATCTTAACTCCTCAAAAAATATCAAAACTTGACAAGGTTTCCCAGTGACTAAAGAGTCTTGCACCAAGCACACACTTAGGATTATCGCTGGAAGTCTGGTAAAAGTACATGTTCTCACTGTTACATCCACCTTACCCTCCAGTACTTGGAGCACACAACCAGAAGAGACCTTTGCGTGAACGCACAGAACGAGATGCTTTGGCAATTCTGGCAGTAAATTGGTTTGGATTCCTCCTCAAATATTGGCTCAGTGTCCTGAGAAGAGAAAGCTGTATAAAACTTCTGGAATAAATAGCTCTCAGTTAAATAGTTGCACAATAATAAAGACACCAATAAGCAATCCAGAATCATTTGACGTGTTCATCATCTTAACATCTTGGCAAAGAGCTCAGTTAGAGAAAAGCAGCACAATGTACACTAAGAATTAGCTGGGCAGAAGGCCTATAAGACAAAGCCACCCCAGACTGAAATCCTGAAGCAGTCAGCATGTCTTCACATGGCAATAGCAGGTGATCAAAGTCTATACTTATCCTAATCTGGGAGTATAGTGCTTTACTTTAAAAAAAATCAAGGTTAATGGCTAAAATTTCCCTAGCTGAAGAGAATAGCACCAATATCCTCAGAAATTATATTGTTCTTCTTAATAGGAGAGAGATAGGGTAAAAAAAGGGGTGGGAAGAAAGGAAGGGATGTGGGGAGAAAAAGAAGGAAGGTCACCAACTAAATTTAGATAATTATATTCAAGTCTTAAGAAAAAAAGTTCCTTGGTTGGTGAGGCTGGTTTGACTTAGAAGCTGAACCTTATTTCAGTTGAGAATATCCAGAGACGTTGCCCCCATAAGCTACATACAATACACAAAGAGGGGCAATCTGGCTGCCTCCTGGGCTATCCATAACCCCCAACCCCATAGATTTATCCAGTATGATCACCGAGGAGGATACCCAGTGGAGTGGGGACAGGGAGGAGGGAAATGGGAATACCAACACAATATTTGCTCATACAATGTATCTAATTTTGGAAATAAAGATTTTAAAAAAATAAAAAAATAAAAAAAAA
>PVHP010027539.1:0-23770 GCA_004024765.1 Zapus hudsonius | reverse complement strand
AGGAAACTTCGCTTGGTTCCAGATTTGCTGGTTCTTTTAAAGCTCACATGCCAAGTTCTCAGGGCCCTGCTGCTTCCTTCTCACAGTTTTCCCAAAGGAGGAAGCAGCAGAGCAGCTGTGCTCAACTTGTCCCGAGGACCCTTGGGGTAGCATAGACAAGCACAGCCAAAGGGGTGGTTTACCCAGCTCATAACTGCTCTTCAAGCCCCATCTTCTGTGGGTTTAAGCAGGTCTTTCCCCAGGAAAACAGTGCCCAGGGCTCTGATGCCTCTTAAGGCTTCTAATGGTGACACTGATGAGCCTGAAGGCAGAGAGGGGTGTGGGGGGGATGACATCACCGTTAAACTCTCAAGGTTCAAGACTGTCCACTCACAAACAGGCTTGTGGATTCAAGAGCTCCTGACTTCTTTTTGTACCTGGCATCTATGCCCATGTGCCTGAGCTCCTATCAGCAACCTGTGTTCCAGTGGACCAGGCTAGGACGTTTCTGACTTGCGTTGCACTGAACTGCAACTTCCCCACTGAAAACCAGCCTCTGGGGATAATGAAGTTCTTGCCATGGAATGGGGCTGATGGTTTATCATGTGGTTTGTTTAAAGCTAATCACTGACAACTTCCATAAATACAGACGATATACCATGATCACAATCCCCTCCCAACCCCCCATCCACTGAATCCTTTCGACTACTCTCTTATTTTGATGCCATCATCGTTTCCCTCCTATTATGCAGGTCTGTGTAGGTATCGTCAGCCACTGTGAGGTCATGAATACCAAGGTATTGTAGTCAACTTTCTAGTTGCTGTGCAGAAAGAACCCAAACAAAAGCGGCTGTGGAGGAATGGGTTTATTTGGCTTATGGACTCCAGGGGAAACTCCATCCTGGCAGGGAAAACGATGGCATGAGCGGAGGGCTGGACATCACCTCTGCCACAGCACTGCAAACAGCAGCAGGAAGGTGTGCCAAACACTGGCGAGGAGAAGCTGGTTTATAACTCCCTTAAGCCCGCCCCCTACAACACAGCTCCATTGAGGTTGTAAAATCCAAACTGCCATCAGCTGAGGATCGATCACTGAGAACATTGATTTGTTTGTGGGGGACACCTGGATCAAACCATGACACAAGACCACTTTGTGTACCATTCATGTTTCTTAAAACTTACAAAACCTGAGACCATTCCAGAATCCACCTTTACTGTGGGAGTCTGTTACAAATAGGGAGAGACGGGTGTAAGGACCCAGGTGTGGGTGGAGCTACTGTCTGGCTGGTACTCAGTCCATTGTGGGTTTTGAGGTTCCTGCTCTTTATTGAGATCTTCACCTCCCTGTTCTTGTCACTCAGTAGAGTGCTCTTCCACCAGGACTTGTGATCACAAGGCCCCAGCTGTGGCCTGGATCTGACTTACATCTAGGATCATATGCAGTGAGGGCAAGTCAGCCGAGGCTCAGGCCTGAGTCCAATGCCCAGCTCCCAACTTACATGCGGATCTTAGATGAGTTCCTATTCCAATTCTGCTCTGCTCACCTACCCTCTTCTTGCTCCTGGCTCAAATGCAAACTCATGCGTTTACAGAATCCAGGGGCTGGGGAGATGGCTCAGTGTTTTTAAAGTGCTGCGCGTGTGGGAGTACCTGAGTTCCAATGCCCAGCACCCATGAAAAAAGCCAGACATGGTCTGTAATCTCAATATGTCTATTTAGGAGACAGAAAAATCAAAAGCTCTCGGGTTAGCAGGCAGCTCTGGTGAAAACAGCAGCAACGAACAAGAAACTACCTCAAGGTGGAATTGAGAACACCAGAAAAGTTGCCTTCTGACCTCCACATAGGCACTGGGGCCCACATGCACCTGCACACATATATGTATACAAAGATTTTTTTAAATGTCTAATTTGGAATTTTACTTGTAAAATGAGATCCATTAACAATCATCTTTTCTGAGAGAAAAGCACTTCTTACATGTAGGGTGCATAATGGTTGGGGAAGGAAAGGGGTCCTTTGAGGAAAGGCCAGGGGGCACTCACCTGTGTGTAGATCTTGTACTGAGCTGCCAAAGGCTCCATTACTTAAGCTACTAGAATAGGGTGGTAGTGATCACTCATTGGACCAGCACACAAAGCTCCTTTGTTGAGCCTCACTCCGTTGTATGTTACAGACACTGCATGTCTTTGGAACCGATACGTGGCCTCCCTGCATGCAGCTGTTTTTCCAACAGCACATGTTTACTTCGTATCTGTGTCACATTTCAAACACAGAGCTAATGATCTGGAATCTTTGCTGTTAATACTGAAATTGTTTTGGGGTGCACAAACTGGGTCCATTCAGTGTGGACATTGGATCCAAGTTTCATCAGTCTTCCAATGTGGACTGAAGACCAGAGGATCTCCAGAAGTCCTCCAGTGACTGAGAGGCTCCAGCTGTGGAATCAGCAGCAACCAGGTTTCTTTTTTATTTATTTCTCTTTTTTTTGTTTGTTTTTGTGGTGCTGAGGACCGAACTCAGGGCCTTGTGCTTGCTAGGCAAGCCCTCATCCACTGAGCTAAATCCCCAACCCAAGCAACCAGGTTTCTTGACACTCAAAACTACAGACAACTATTGCTGGAGTGCCCACTCGAATCCTGTAAACTAACCCAAGAAATCCTCTTTATAATATTCTATCAGCTCTGTTCCTCTAGCGAGCCCTGCTAAAGACTGGTACCAGGAGTGGTTCTGAGCAACAAAACTGTAAAGATGGATGTTGCTAGCGGGCTTGGTGATATCTGGAGCTGTCTCTCCAACTCTAGTGGTATTAAAAACATTCCTGGGCCGGACGTGGTGGTGCACGCCTTTAATCCCAGCACTCGGGAGGCCTAGGTAGGAGGATCACCATGAGTTCAAGGCCACCCTGAGACTACAGAGTGAATTCCTGGCCAGCCGGGGCTAGAGTGAGACCCTACCTCGGGGGAAAAAAAAAAAAAAAAAAAAAAGCTGGGTGTGGTGGCGCACACCTTTAATCCCAGCACTGGGGAGGCAGAGGTAGGAGGATTGCCGTGAGTTCAAGGCCACCCTGAGACTACATAGTGAATTCCAGGTCAGCCTGGACTAGAGCAAGACCCTACCTCGGGGGGAAAAAAAAAAAACATTCCTGGTAGTAAAGAGCACCCGTAATCCACGGTGTGAACTATTTTTTAACTGTATTTTATTTCATTTTTGAACTATTTGAAAGAGATGTATTTCATACTGACTGACCTCTTATGAGGAGCAAGGATTATAAAACTTTTCAATGTTTGTGCAAAAGTGTGAAATATCAGGATGTGGTTGTTTGCTTCTAGCATCTCTGGATAAAGAAACGAATAAGATCAGAAATGAAAATTCCCAGCTCAAGGTGTGCATAAATGATCCAAAAGTTTCTAAATATGCCCTGGAAGAGATGCTTTTCTCCTGCAGCCATAGTAAGTTGCAGAAAATCAAACCCAATTCCTCGTGCAAAGGAATTCCGGACACAACTGGTTTACATGGGTACTGGGGAATCAAACCTGAGTCATTAGGCTTTACAAACAAGTGCCTTTAACCACTGAGCCATCTCTCTGGCCCACTTAGGTTTTTTCTCCCTATATATTTTGCAAGGAGGGAGAGGATATAGGTGTGCCAGGGCATCTAGCCACTGCAAACTCCAAATGAATGTGCCACCTTGTGCATCTGGTTTTATATGGGTACTGGGGAGCATGGGTTAGGCTTTGCAGGCAAGCGCCTTAACTGCTGAGCCATCTCTCCAGCCCCCAGTTTTTTTGTTTGTTTGTTTTTTGTTGTTGTTGCTTGCTTCAAGGTAGGGTCTCACTCTAGCCCAGGCTAACCTGGAATTCACTTCTGTAGTCTCAGGGTGGCCTCGAACTCAGCAATCCTCCCACCTCTGCCCCCACCCACCCAGTGCTGGGATTAAAGGCATGGGCCACCACGCCCGGCCCCAGTTGGTTTAGAAAGGAAGTCTAAACAGGCACAGCCTTTCTCTACTTGTTGCCCACAACCACTGGCACACTTCTCGCCCAGCCTGCCTGCCTCTTCTTTCCTGCCTCCAGGAAAAGACGTGAGCGCTGAGACCCAGATAAGAGTCAAGAGACACAGGGCACAATTACTCTCGAAACACCAATACAGAACTCCTGGAGCCTCAGATTCAGCAGTAATTCACACCCACTTGGTAGGCTTTTCTCTATCCACCTCCGCAGCGTACTGAGGAGAAGGCTGTGGACAGGGAAGAGCCCCCTCAAGATACAGGACTGAAGGGGGAGGAAAACACCTCAGCTGGACATTTCTCACCTAAGGAGCCAGAAGCGGGAGAGGCCACAGGCGTTCCTATGTTTTCTACCATCAAGGATTCTACAAGACATCTTCCAGAAAACAGACTGGGTAGGATATTTTCCAACTAATTTTATGAAGCCAACACTGCTCAGGTGCAAAACCAGATAAGACATTACAAGAAACTCTACAGGCCCATCCACATGCCCCCTAAACACAGGCAAAATACTCAAGACAAACAGGTACAGTCTAGAAAAGAATGATGTCCTGACTAGGCAGGGCTTCTCCAAAGCAAAGCAGCTCACCTCTGAGACCCGACGACACAATGCATAGCTTAATAAACTAAAAATACAGCAACTGATGGATAAAAAGCACTTTGCAAAACTCAATATTTACTCAGGCTAAAAATTCTCAGCGCTAAAAAGGAGCTTTCTAAACTTCATAAATGCATCCATGAAAAGCCCTCATCTTACAACACATTTAACATATAAAGTATCCCCTAGGGACCAGTAACTGGGCAAGGGCACCTCGTGCCACTCCCACTCAGCGCTGTACTGAAGGTGCTAGCCAGGCAAAAAGGGAAGAAAAAAATAAAAAGAAAAGGCACTCAGATTGCCCTCTTTACAGCAAATAGAAATTTCCTACCTACAAAATCTCAAAGAACATACCAGAAACATGCTGGAATAAGTTAATTTACCAAACTGCAGAACTAAGGTGAGTGTATCAAATTCAACTGGAGGGTCTCATCTATAGCACAGACTGGCCTTGAATATGTGGGGCTTCTCCTGCCTCAGCCTTCCAAGTGCTGAGATTATAAGCATGGACCTCCATGGCTAAATGTGTATTTAAATTTGAATTTCCTTTCACCTCACTAGAGTTCATTTTGTCATACTCCTGTGTTAGAAATCTCTTGGCATAAATTAAGACTCAGGAGCTGAAACTGCCTCCATGGTTAATGGTGCTTAAAATGCCTGACAGCCCAGGCTCAGTGTCCCAGTACCCACATAAAGCTAGGTGCATTAAGTGGTGCATTTGTCTGGAGCTCACCTGCAGTCACAAGAGGACCTGGAGTGTCCATCTCTCTGTCTCTCTTTCTCTCTCTCTCTCTCTCTCTCTCTCTCTCTCTCTCTCTCTCAAACAAATATATATATATTATATATTTATATATAATATATATATATTGGTTTTTCGAGGTAGGGTCTCACTCTAGCCAAGGCTGACCTGGAATTCACTATGTAGTCTCAGGGTGACCTTGAACTCATGGCGATCCTCCTACCTCTGCCTCCCGAGTACTGGGATTAAAGGCGTGCGCCACCACGCCCGGCTCAAACAAATATATATATTTTTTAAAGACTCAGTGTTATCCCATTTTCCCTCAACTACAACTCCTTCTAATTCAGTCAAGAGTTGCCCTTGCAAGCCGGGCGTGGTGGCGCATGCCTTTAATCCCAACACTCGGGAGGCAGAGGTAGGAGGATTGCCTTGAGTTCAAGGCCACCCTGAGACTGGGCTAGAGCCAGACCCTACCCCGAAAAAAAAAGTTGCCCTTGCACGCCTTTAATCCCGGCATTTAGGAGGCAGAGGTAGGAGGATAGAAGTGAGCTCGAGGCCCTTCCTTACAGAGACTGCACTTGTATCTTAGTACATTACAAATCCAGACAATCTGGTTTCAAAGGACAGAATAAATTTGTGTTAGGATCTCAAAATCCCTTTATTGTTATTAAATAGAAATAACAATAATAACAAAATGATAACAAATCACAGCATTGTTTACCCTTTTCCAATCATTGTCTCTTGAGAAACACCTGGGTACTTCACTTTTTAAAAAAATATTTTATTTATTTTCAAGCAGAGAGAGAGAGAGAGAGAGAACCAGGGCCACCACCTTGTGGGTCTGACCTGTGTGGGTCCTGGGGAATTGGACCTGGGGCCTTAGGTACTAGAGGCAAGTGCCTTAACCGCTGAGTCACCTCTCCAGCCCGGTACTTCTCTATTATTCAGGGATTGTGGTCCTGTATTTGTATGGCCTGAAAACTAAGCTTGGTTTTCACATTTTATTTATTTAGGTTTTTTTATTCTTCTGGTTTATACCTTTTAAATGATCATTAAGTTCGAAAATCAGCATCCATAAATCGTTTTGACCAGGTGGAAGCAGATTTTCCTCTACAAACCCCTGATACCTCCACGGGATCCTGCGAGACCCTCTGCAAGGACAGGCACAGAGGCAGCTCGTCTCTCAAGCCTGCTGCGTGCCAAGGGTGGAGGGAGGGCGAGGCGCAAGGTGCGCGCTAGAGTGCCCACCACACCTTGAACGCCCCCCTTCCTCCAAAGTCAGACTTGTGGAGCGGGAGGGAGGGTCTGCAGCCCCCCAAAGCCCTCCGCTCTGGTGGAAAAGCCCAGCCAGGGTCTCCACAGCAGGCAGAACCAGGCACCGGCTCTCGCCCGAGCCCACCGGGCACCCGACGCGCCCGGCCCGGGTCCAGAGCACTTACCTACCCAACCTCATTAAAACGCAAAGCCTCCAGGAGCCGGAAGTGACGTGAGAGCCTCGCCTCGCAGGTCCGCCACGTAATCGGCCGCCGCCGCCGCCGCATAAATAGCCCGCCCTCTGCCCGCGGGGACCCGAAGGGACCAGTGTGGCGGGGAGCCCGCGGTTGGCCTCCGTCCGGACGCCGGGGGTCCCCCGGGCCCGCGAGCCGGACCCGGCGGACGACGGGCTTCGGCGCCTCCCAGGCGCATGCGCGGCCCGCGGGCTCGCGACGACTCCCGGGTTCACCTGGACACCTGCCGCCGCGGCTCCCCGTCGCCGCGGCCCGCGGGCCCGCGCAGAACCGCGCCCGACGCGAGGCAGCCGCCGACACGAGCCCCGGGCGGCGCTGCGCGGCGGCGCCGACTTCCGCTTCCGGCGAGTATTGTGTGTGACGCCGCGGGGCGGGGGCGAGGGGAGGAGGAAGGAGGGAGGCAGCGCTCCGGCGGCTCCGCGGCCCGCACTCCGGGACCCGGAGCCGGGAAGGTAGGTGCTGCCCCGCCGCCGCCGCCGTCGGGACCGGGACCGGGGCCGGGCGTGCTCCCGCCCTGCCGCCCGCCGGGTCCTCACGCCGCGGCCCGGCGACGGCGCCCCCGCACCGACCCGCAGCCGCCTCGGGCCCGCGCGGGCGGACGCCGGCCGCCCCGCGACGTCAGCGCGTCCGGCGTTGCTTGGCTACCCCGCCGATGCCCCCCGTCCCCACGCCTCGGGTCTCCCAGGGCGAACGTGACGCTGTCACCGCGGCTCGGCTCCGGGCTGCGACCCGGCGGCGGGCATTCCACCTGCACGTCACACCTCCGCCTCACCTGGACACGCACACGCGCGGCGTCCCCGCAGCCCCCGGCCGCAGACACGGCCCGCGCTCCCGAGGCTCGCAGCGTGGTAGAAACAGGACGAGAAGGGAAGGGGGGCGCCGGGCGAGGCCTCCCGCTTCTGCGCCCCAAAGCCTGTGAATCACTGACCCTTTCACGCCATCCTAGTCCTCCTGGTCCCTAGGTGTGCCTAGAGTCCCACCCACCCAGGTGAGCCGGCCACCTCCTGTCTACAAGACCAGAAGGGGCAGGGTCGCTGGTCAGAGTTGGAGTCTAGTGGATAAAGAAGAACTCTCCTGCTTTTTTTTTTTTCTTATTTATTATCCATAATGAGTTACATTATTTAGTGTCTCCTGCTTTGAAGGAAGAAATTTAGGTTCAAATCAAGTTGCCAGCCTCTACTTCAAATTAAACACACACGTAACATCAATATACAGGAATAATCGTTGTCAGCCCGACTCGTTTAGTGGCCACTCCTCTGTGTCAGTCTGTAGCCATACCAAATGCCCTTCCAAGAGGCTGGGTTCTTTCCCAGGGAGCTGGGAACGTGGGGATTGTGGAGCTAGAGAAATCAAATTATTAATGTTTTAAGGATGGAATGGAGACCAGCCCGCTGTTTTCTAAATCTCTGATGCATTTGCAAGGCTACAGCATCAACTATGAGAGTTGTGATCGCCTCTAACCTTTTTTTGAAAGGTTTTGAATGGTGGGATTGTAGGCATGAACCACCACGCTAGGCTTTTGCCTTGAACTTTTTTTTTTTTTTAATTTGGCTATGTGCATGTGTGCCTGTGAGTGTGGGGTGGACCTGCTGCAGCTTCAGTTTTATGTGGAATCTGGGGATCTCAATTCAGGTTATTCAGAGTTTTGCGGCAGGCAAGCGCTTTATGTACTGAGCCATCTCTCCAGCCCTGGCTTTTAACTCTTGATCCTCCTTTTACCTCCCTAGTGTTGGGATTACAGATACCCAGATGCTTTCCACCTTTTAATTCCTAGCCATTCTAGAGCCTATTAAATGGAGATACTGAATAGCCAGAACTAGTTTGAAAGACTAAAAGTCACTGCTGGATGTTTAGAATGGACTTGTCAGCTCCCTTTAAGAAGTCACGGCCCTGGAATCGCTATGCATTGGTCACTTTCCAGCCAGCCCGAATCTACACAAAGAGAAACGAGATGTGTGAAACAGCTCAGCCCAAGAGAGCACACCCCCTCTAAGCCAGTTTGGTAGAAGGAAGAAGAATTTCACATTTGCCTGAAAAAAAGATGATTACCTTTGCCTAATAAATTGTTTACTGCCCTTTGAAAGAGTGAGGAGAGTGGCAGATAACCAAGTTTAGGCTCCACTAGATTATTAAAAAACTCTTATAAGGCAGGTGTGGTGGTGCAGGCCTTTAGTCCAGCACTTGGAGAGGTTGAAGAAGCACGAGGATCACTGAATTCGAGACCAGCCTGGGCTAGAGTAAGACCTTACTTTGAAAAAAACAACAAACTCCATACACATGCACCATATTGTGCATCTGGCTTTATGTGGGTGCTGGGGCATCAAATCTGGGCTAGTGGCTCTTTTTTTTTAAAATATTTTATTTATTCATTTTCAAGGAGAGAGAGAGAGAGGGAGGGAGAGAGAGAGAGAGCACTAGGGCCACCACCTTGTGGGTCTGGCTTATGTGGGTCCTGGGGAATTGAACCCAGGGCCTTAGGCACTGGAGGCAAGTGCCTTAACCGCTGAGCCATCTCTCCAGCCCCTAGTGGCTCCTTTTTAGCTATTAAAAAATGTCAAAGTAGGAGACAGTGGTCAGAAACTATTGGTTCTCAGACAAAATAGGATGAACCTGGACCAGGAGATGCGTGCTGGGCTAGTGTTAAAGGAAGCTTCTGTTTGTGATGAGAGCAGAGGTAAGAGACGAGAGCTATTGGGGCTTGTTAGAGCAGAAAGGTACTTTGGCTGAGAGTCACAAGTTTAGGAAGTGGAGATGGGAAACACCAAGGTGTTTGGGTTCTTTTGTGCAGCAACTAAGAAGCTGACCGCAACAGCGTCTGATGGTTTGAGGTGGCAAAAAAGTTGGCCCTCCAACTAATATTTTTCCTTTCCCTGTCTTCTTTGCTGTCTCCAAGTTAAATAATGGCAGAGACAAGTCTGTTGGAGGCGGGAGCCTCTGCAGCCTCCACAGCGGCTGCTTTGGAAAATCTTCAGGTGGAGGCGAGCTGCTCTGTGTGCCTGGAGTATCTGAAGGAGCCTGTTATCATCGAATGTGGGCATAACTTCTGCAAAGCTTGCATTACCCGCTGGTGGGAGGACCTAGAGAGGGATTTCCCTTGTCCTGTCTGTCGGAAGACATCCCGTTTCAGAAGTCTCCGGCCTAATCGGCAATTAGGCAGTATGGTGGAAATTGCCAAGCAGCTCCAGACAGTTAAGCGGAAGATCAGGGATGAGAGCCTCTGTCCCCAGCACCATGAGGCCCTCAGCCTCTTCTGCTTTGAAGACCAGGAGGCTGTATGTCTGATTTGTGCAATTTCCCACACCCACCGAGTCCACACTGTCGTGCCACTGGATGATGCTACACAGGAATACAAGGTGGGCAACCAGATACATGCCAGGGTGGGTAGAGGGTAGGGCGACCCAGAATACCTAAGCACTTCATACACGGGGTTCAGACCTGATCAGGTGTTCTTCATATGAAGAACAGTGAAGAAAGGAGTACCCCAAAATATCTGTGACTTTTTTGCAATACACTTGAGTCTTGTGAGTATTGGTGTATGTGCTCTTGGACTGTATTAAATTTAAGTAAATGAGTGGAACCACAGGAAGACCATCAAACTTTGGAAGATTGAAAAGCATCCCATTTTCATTATGCCTCCTGGCTCAGGTGCTTCTAATTTCCCCATTGTTTGGAAGTAGGTGATATCACTTCTGATACCCATTGGATTAAGCTGAACTGTTCTGTTTGCATCTTCCCCAGAGAATGGGTGATGATAATGGCATGATGGGGTGTCGACTAAATGATTAGGAGAACTCAGAAATGCTACTGCCTAGCAGTTGTTTTGTTTTTTGGGTCACCATACCTGGCCTGCTCTAACACTCCATTATGCACTTTGTTTAACTGACAAAATTGTGTGTGTGTGAAAGCAACCTGTTTGTTTGCTTGTTTTTGGTTTTTGAGGTAGGGTCTGACTGTAGCCCAAGCTGGCCTGGAACTCAACAGGAATCCCTACCTTGCCCTCTCCTCCCCACCACTCCCCCCAGTGTTGGGATTAAAGACATGTGCCACTGCACCCAGCATTCTTTGTCACTTGCCTGGAACTTGACAAGTAAACTAGACTAACTGTCCAGCAAGTCAAGAACTGATCTGGACTCCTTTACCTCAGCCTCCGGGTGCCGGCTTAGTCTATGCCTGGCTTTTTGTTATATTGATTCTGGGGATCCAACTCAGGTCCTCATGCTTGCAAGGAAAGTACTGACTGAGCTAGCTTCTTAGCCCCTAATTAAGAAAATTGTGAAGTAGTATGTAAGGTAATTTACAGTCATTGCTTTTTTTTTTGGGGGGGGGGTTTGAGGTAGGGTCTCATTCTAGCCCAGGCTGACCTGGAATTCACTATGTAGTCTCAGAAGGCCTTGAACTCATGGTGATCCTCCTACCTCTGCCTCCAGAGTGCTGGATTAAAGGCGTGCCCAGCTTCCACATTTTTGTTTTGTTTGTGAATGTTTAGAGTTGGATGAAAGGATAGGTTTTTAAAAGGCTGTTAAGCCGGGTGTGGTGGCGCACGCCTTTAATCCCAGCCCTCGGGAGGCAGAGATAGGAGGATAACCGTGAGTTCAAGGCCACCCTGAGACTACAGAGTAAAGTCCAGGTCAGCCTGGGCTAGAGTGAGACCCTACCTCGAAAAACGAAAAAAAAAAAAAGGCTGTTAAACTGGGGTGAGGCATGACTATGATTCCAGAATTTTGGAGGTGGAGACAGGAGCTCTAGAGTTCAAGGTCATTCTCAGTTACACAGCAAGTTTGAGGCTAGTCTGAGCTACATGAGACCCTATCTCAAAAAAAAAAAAAAAAGGATTTTAATTCAAGCACTTGGGAGGCAGAGATAGGAGGATTGCCATGAGTTCGAGGCCAGCTACATAGCAAATTCCAGGTCAGCCTGGGCTAGAGTAAGACCCTACCTGGAAGTACAAAATGCTTATAGTCCTAGCACTGATGATGTGGAGGCAGGAGGATCCCTGGAATTCACTGGCCAGCCAGTCTGGCTAATTAGTGAACTTCATGCCTATGAGAGATTCTGTCTGAAAAGAAATTTTAAAGTGGGTGGTGTTTTTGAGGAATGACACAAGATTTTTCTCTGGCCATCACACACAATGCACATATTTTAAAAAGGCATGGTTTTAGGAAAGGATACAAAATAGGTGACAGCTAGACACCTAGATTTGGGGGCAGGAGAAGGGATCTGTAGGACGTTGACATGTCAAGTTCTTGTCAGGAAAGGGAGTTGGAGCAAAAAGTGATGAGGTGGGTAGGAGTTAGATGAGTTAGAATCTCAGTGGCAGAGTCCTTGCCCAACATGTGGAGTCCTGGGTTTAATCCCAAGCACTGCAAGAAAGGAATAATAATTAAACAGATAGGTTAGCCTCTGAGTTCAATTCTCCTACTTCCTCCCCACCCTTAGGAAAAACTGCAGAAGTGCCTGGAGCCTCTGCAACAGAAGATAGACGAGATCACCTCCTGCAAATCCTCTGAAGAGAAAAAGCCTGGGGAGCTCAAGGTAAAGTCACCTTTATTGATCTGCAGGACATTTGCCTATAAGCAAATTAACCACACATCTCTTAAGCTACCAGTTAGTTCACTAGAAAAATGCTGCTCTCTTGAAGACTATACTTTTAGGGATCATTTCTATAGTCCGTGAAAAATGCTGCTCTCTCAAAATGATTAGGCCTGCTTGTCATTAAATGTTGTACACGAATTAACTATTGAGGGGAGGACTAGAAGAGATAAGGGACAGACAAAGCATCCTATCTCCAGTGAGTAGAGGGCACTCTTAGCCACCCACTGTCCTCCATCCTCCCCACCCACAAAGCAGGTAAAGAGCCTCGCTGGAGAACACAGGGATAGAACTTCTTAGAATTGAGGAAAGGAGAATTTAGAAGGTTCATAGGAGAGGGAGGAAGGAGCTGATCAAGAACTCCCCGAACTGCCCAGGGTAGGGTCTTATTCTAAACCAGGCTGACCTTGAATTCACTATGCAGTCTCAGGGTGGCCTCAGACTCTGCAAAACTCTTACCTCTGCCTCCCTAGTGCTGAGATTAAAGGGGTGCACCACGCCCAGCTCCATATTCTTTTTTAAAAACTATATATTTTTATTTATTTGCAAACAGAGAAGAGAGAAAGAATGAGCATGCCAGGGCCTCCGACCACTGTGCCACTTTGTGCATCTAGCTTTATGTGGGTACTAGGGAATCAAACCCAGGTTGTTAGGTTTGCAGGCAAGTGCCTTAACCGCTAAACCATCTCTCCAGCCTTCCATATATTTTTTAAAACATTTTATTATTTTATTTTTTCCTTTATTATCCAGAATTAGATACATTGAATGAGCAAATAATGAGTTGGTATCCCCAGTTCTCCAATTCCCCTGTTTCATGTCCCCAATCAGCTGAATATCCTCCTCCATGGGCAGTCTGGATCAATCCATGGGGTAGGGGATTATGGATAGCCTAGGAGTCAACCCAGTTCCACCCCCCTTTGTATGTTGTTTCTGAGGGGGGCAATGTCTCTGGATATTCTCCCCCACCATGGCTCTTACAATCTTTCTGCCCCCTCTTCCACTCAGTTCCCTGAGTCATGGTGGGTGAGTATTAAGGCATCTGGCTTTACATGGGTACTGGGGAATTAAACCCAAACCATCAGGCTTCAGAAGTAAGTGCCTCCTACCACTGAGCCATCTTTCTACATATTTTTATAAATTTAAGCAAGAAACTTGGGGCTGGAGAGATGGCTCAACGGTTAAGGCACTTGCCTCCAGTGTCTAAGGTCCCAGGTTCAATTCTCCAATACCCACATATGCCAGACCCACAAGGTGGTGGCCCTGGTGCTCGCGTGCTCGCTCGCTCTCTCTCTCTCTCTCTCTCTCCCTCCCCCTCACTCCCTCCCTCTCCTTCTCTCTCTCTCTCTCTCTCTCTCTCTCTCTCTATTTCTGATTGAAAATGAATAAATAAAATATTTTAAAAAAAGAAAGAAACTTAAATTATGAGATCGCTGATTGAGGAATGGGGGTATGGCTCAATGATTAAAGCCTGATGGCCTGGATTTAATTGTCCAGTGCCCATGTCAAGCCCGGCACACAAAATAGTGCATGCACCTGGAGTTCAGTTGCAAGCAGCAAGAGGCCCTGGCATGCTATCTCTCAAATAAATAAAAATATTTTTAAAAAAGATTGTTCAGGGCTGGAGAGATGGCTCAGCGGTTGAGGCACTTGCCTCCAGTGCCTAGGGCCCTGGGTTCAGTTCCCCAGGACCCACATGGGCCGGACCCACAGGATGGTGGCCCTGGTGCATTCTCTCTTTCTCTCTCTCTCTCTCTCTCTCTCTCTCTCTCTCTCTCTCTCTCTCTGCTTGATAATGAATGAATAAAATATTAAAAAAAGAATGTTCAAGCTGGGTGTAGTGGCGCATGCCTTTAATCGCAGCACTCGGGAGACAGAGGTAGGAGGATCGCCGTGAGTTCAAGGCCCTGAGACTACAGAGTGAATTCCAGGTCAGCCTGGGCTAGAGGGAGACCCTACCTCGAAAAACCAAAAAAAAAAAAAAAAATTCAGCCAGGTATGGTGGTGCACACCTTTAATCCTAGCACTCAGGAGGCGGGAGCTAAGAGAACTTTAAAACATTTTTTAGTCTTCTCTGTAGTCTTCACTAACAAGATATCTGTGAGGGGTATGGGAATAGAACCATTCTTTACAGAGATTCCAGTGAAGAGAAAAAAATGAGTGTCTTGTTAGACTCTTTCCCAAGACACTGAAGTTTTTTTAAAAAAATATTTTATTTATTCATTTTCAAGCAGAGAGAGAGAGAGAGAGAGAGAGAGAGCGCACCAGGGCCACCACCTTGTGGGTCTGGCATATGTGGGTCCTGGGGAATTGAACCCGGGGCCTCAGGCACTGGAGGCAAGTGCCTTAACCGCTGAGCCATCCCTCCAGCCCACAAGACACTGAAGTTTGTTAGTCATTGCTCCTGGTGGGTGAGGGAGAGGCTCTGTTATGCTTCCACAGACCCAGTACCTTCCTCTCTTCTCAGAGGCTGGTAGAGAGTCGCCGACAGCAAATCTTGAAGGAATTTGAAGAGCTTCATAGGCGGCTGGATGAGGAGCAGCAGTCGCTGCTGTCACGACTGGAGGAGGAGGAGCAGGACATCCTGCAGAGACTGAGAGAAAATGCTGCGCGCCTCGGGGACAAGCGCCGGGACCTGGCCCACTTGGCTGCCGAGGTGGAGGGCAAGTGCTTGCAGTCAGGCTTCGAGATGCTCAAGGTGTGGCCTTTTCACCTGCGTAGCCCTTCAGGTCAAGGGCAGTCTAGAGTTGCACAGGCCAGCTGTCAGCCTGGGCTGCCTGCCCCCTCTCTTGCTTGCTTCGCTACAACCCACGTCTATCATCCAGCCATGTGCAAGAGATCTTTTTTATAGAGAGACCCCTCTGATTCCCCTATCTCCTTCTAATCCTTTTTATGTTCTTATGCCTTGTCAAAAATTATTTGCTTAATTTGCACCAAAGAAAAAAATTCCATTCTTTTTAGAGGTATTTGCTTAGCAAGAAAACTATTCATTAGCTGTTTTGAAAATGCAGTTGTCATTATTTTCTAGCCCTAAACTTGATTTACCTCGTACAAAAAGAATGGACACAGTGGGTGTGGTGGCACATGCATTTAATTCCAGCACTCTGGAGGCAGAGGTAGAAGGATCACCCATGAGTTCAAGGCCACTCTGAGATTACATAGTGAATTCCAGGTCAGCCTGGACTAGAGAGCATGACCCTACCTCAAAAAAAAAAATTAAAGAGCATGAAAACAATTTTAAAAGGTACTCCAAATGTATATAAATAATTATTGTGTGAACTTTTTTCTTGGGAGAAGCAGATGATCACTTGCTCTCCACGGACAGGACATTCTCAACAGACTAACAGCCAATTCCACCAAGGTTCACACTGGCAAACCAATGACTTTTTTTGGACTGACTTATAGAGAACGGCCAAGGGGTGACTTGCAGTAGTGTGGAGACCCTAAAGCAGCTGTGGCATCGAAAAGTCTCATCCCAGCACGGATGACCTCCCTGTAGCTGGAGCTTCATCCGCTAACTGTTCCCCCTGAGGCCAAGAGAGCTCATGCATCATTGCATACAGCTAACACGGGGCACCTGAGATTTCAGGTGAGGGTCTGATGACCTCCTGCCCCTCCTTCTGTGAAGGAACTTCCATAGGCCTTCCGTAGCTGCTTCTGTAAAGATGACAATAATAACAGTAATGTATTGCATTTGTTCTGTCACTGTTGCCTCTGAAAACTGTCGGGGCAGTTTTGCTCTTAGCAGATGCATAATGTTGGCAAGGCATATTTATCTTAGAGATCAGATTGCTGGCATTGGATTCAGTGAGGTACTATTGTATATTTCTTTGCTTGTATTGTCCTTTCACATGTGTGTTCTGCTCTCCACATTAAACAGGACAGAGCATTGTCTTTTTCTTCTGGACCCCTGGTGTTCTTCAGTCAGGGTCAGCACACAGTTATTCCCGTTTAATATCCCCAGTGCCACATAACAGTGGCAAGTGTCCTCTGTCTCCAGTCTGGAACTGAAGTGTGTGGTTGGTACTTTGGGGACAAAGTAAGAAGCAGACACAATCCCTGTCCCTGCAGGAAGCTCCTTGAGGAACCATCCAAATGTATAAGAAAATATTTGGAAGGAATATTTATATCTCGGCTTCCTGATGAGCAACAGTTGAAAATGGGAGAGACAGTTCCCTCTGAAACTTCCCTTGCCTAGTTTGTAGATGTAGAATTTCTGGGAGGAGGGGGAAGCGTTTTGCCTTCATGACCCCTGAAAACCAGGCTCAGTCTTGCTTTCTTTTTCCTTTCTTCTAGGATGTCAAAAGTACCCTGGAAAAGTAAGTGATTCTTCTGTCCTTTGAATTAGGTTTTGGCATAGACTAGGGTCTAGTAATGAGTTAGGGATTAAAGATAAGAAGTTGTACAAAATCTGAGTAGTACATGGAGAGATGGTTCATAAGAATCATTAGGAGAGGTAATCAGGTCTTGGTTGGTAAGGGCAATTGTAATTAAGTTAACCCAGGCTCCACTTGTGCCTGTGGTTGGAGTTGTATCCAGAAGGAGTTGGGAGAATGGGGGTTGGGTGTGATTATCCATTTGCATTAAATGTAAGAATAGTCCCAGCAAGTTCTGAGATTCATTCTCAAAGATCTGTTAAGGGGACCACATAGCATGAAAAAAAGGAAAAAAGAAAAAAAAGGAAGGAAGGAAGGAGTTGCCTTCAGGGAGGAAGAAGAAAGTGGGAGAGGTTTACTTTTGCCTGAAGATGATAACACATGACTATTCGCTTGGCTCAAGCTTGCCCTAACTCTGCTCTTTCTTCCCAGATGTGAGAAGGTAAAGACCATGAGAGTGACTTCAATATCTATAGATCTGGAAAAGAACTTCAGCCATTTTCCCCGACAGTACTTTGCCTTAAGGAAAATCCTTAAACAGTTAATTGGTAAGTTGTTCCCAAAAGGAAGCTAGTAGAGGGACTTACCAGAAAAAAGGAAGTTGAGATCCTTTCTGGGGGGTTCAGTTTTTCCATGCCCACCCCACCTCTGCCCCTTTGCTCAGCTTTTAGTCTTGCCCTGTGTCACAGAGAAGCCTTCGGTATCATCTACTCTTAGGTCTACACCTTTCTAAGTAGGAACCCAGAAACATGAAAGAGTTTTCCTAAATCAAGTGGAGTGACCCTATCATTCATTTGCCATCTTAGCTGGGACAATCTTGAGAGTGAAAGAAGGGAGTGTCACTATTAAGTATGCCAGAAAAATAGTCATGAACCAGGTCCATTCTAGGATTGGAAACACGCGCTTGCCCTGTCCCTAGACCCTAAGCTGACTTGATACTTCTTTCTGGCCCTGGGACAGTGCCCTTCACTTTTCCACACAGTGAGATAAACGTTGGTATCAGATAGGAGACAAAGGGCTGTACACCAGCCCTTACAGAGTCAAGGGTTCATTATCTGTTTATTTTAGAGTCAGAATGGAAAGCGAAGCCATTGTTTTACACACACACACCCCATGCGGGCAATAGCATCGGTTGACAAAGTTAAGAAACTCAGTGTTCTAGGGACATTCAAGGAACCAGGCTCTGTACAGGCATGTTGGGAAAGTGAGGCAGGGATGTTTAGCTATTCCCATCCTCATCTAGCTCCCCACTCTGGCTTCTCCCGCCAGTGGATGTGACCCTGGACCCTGAGACTGCTCATCCTAACCTAGTCTTATCAGAAGACCGCAAGAGCGTCAAGTTTGTGGAGACAAGACTTCGAGACCTCCCCGACACGCCGCGGCGGTTCACCTTCTACCCTTGTGTCTTGGCTACGGAAGGCTTTACCTCAGGTCGACATTACTGGGAAGTGGAAGTGGGTAACAAGACCCACTGGGCCGTAGGAGTGTGTCAGGACTCCGTGAGCCGAAAGGGCGAGTTGACTCCACTCCCTGAGACTGGCTACTGGCGGGTACGGCTGTGGAATGGGGACAAGTACGCGGCCACCACCACACCTTTTACCCCTTTGCATATCAAGGTGAAACCCAAGCGGGTGGGTATTTTCCTAGACTATGAGGCTGGCACGCTATCTTTTTACAACGTCACAGACCGCTCACATATCTATACCTTCAAAGACACTTTTACTGAAAAACTTTGGCCCCTCTTCTACCCAGGCATTCGGGCTGGTCGGAAGAATGCTGCACCGCTTACCATCAGACCCCCAACAGATTGGGAGTGACAGGTTGGGATGTGGCGTGATTGGGGAAAGGCAGGGTCAGAAGTGATGGGCCTTCCTTCCTTCCTGTGACCTGCTGGAATGCCTTGGTGTCTGCCTGGTTCCAGTCCTCAGCCATCTTGAGAAACCTCTGTTCTCTAGGATGGCTTGTGTGGAGGAGTAGAGAGGCAGGACTGGGCTGCATGACAGAGCACCGCTGAGGCTCCCTCCTCACTGTTGGAAGGAGAGCATGCTCCCAGGGGATCGTAATCTCTGGTGTTCATCAGGTTTCCTTTTGCACAAGGACAGGTTGGGAACAAGAGAGGCTTTTCTAGAACAAAAGTCTATGGGTCTAGCCAACTCAGACCACAAGAGAAAACAAATTTTGAAGGGCTTCTGCGACCAGAATAGTCTTGTTCCTTGAGAGAGATGATAGGGACCAGTATACCTCTATGTTGAAAAGAGTTATGTCCATCTAGAAGTTGAGTTTTTCTGAGAGCCAAGATTGGGCATTACATTTAGAAGGAAGATCAGGGAAGAGGCTAAAGGAACACCATTCACATCTAGTAATAATGAAGAGGAGGAAGGTTTCTTGGATCTTCGATTCCCCGGGGAATGTTGCCATTCCCCGTAGGATTGGTCAGATGTCAGAATGGGGAGAAGGAAAGGGTGGAGAGCCCAAGTCCCTGCCTTGACCTTCAGCAAAGATGACTTGTTCCTGCCTCCTGCATTTAGTTGTCTTCAATAAGTTACTCGCCTTGCTTCTCCTGGGAGGTGAGACGCATCTGCCCTTCCTCTGTTTTCTTAAGGGAACTTACTAGAGGAAAGAGAAAGGTGTATCTATCCAAAGCCCTGGCCTTAAAGAATGTTACTTAGTAGCTATTCCCAGGTGATCAGCCTTGTCACCTGGCTCAGGTGTCCAAGTCATAAAGGAAGAAAGGCAACAGTGGAGTCTTCTCGCCCAGAGGACAGGGTATAAGAGGGTGGTGTGTGTATCAAAGGGACAGATAGGCAGCTTCTTGGCCTTGTGCATCTGGCCCAGAAGTGGTGTTCACAGCAGCCAGTAGCTTGTCTGATGTCATCCTTTACCCTTTGCTATTCCCCTTTTTGAAGAATGTAAATCATTTCAACGTTAGGCCAAAATAACCCATAGGGTACATATGTTGTCACAAGAGGTAAAGTGATGCATGCCAAACCAAACTAAAACAACCCGGATTATCTGCTGCTTGGGTAATTTCCACATAAAACTGAGACAAGAAACTGCAGTAATTGAGGACATTCAGTTCCTCTTACCACCTCAGCAGGACTTTGTCCACTCCTCTTACCTTTGTGCCTTGACTGTGGTTCTTTGTGGCAAAATATTTCGGTTGGTAAAATATGGAACAAAGGATCCACTGACGTGAGCTCTGTTATGTGGTAATTTGGCGAGAGCCTTGTTTTGGTGTAAGAATCACTGGGTCTGAAAATTAATGTGTTCCTGGATCTTACCCTCCTCTTAAGCAAGGCCTAGGTGGGTCTGGGAATCTACATTCTTAAAAATAATATATTTTTAACAAATTCATACTTGAGTGAGATATATTTTGAACGTATTCACCCCCCTCAGTGTCCTCTTACCCTCCTCCCACTGAGTATACGACTCAGTCTGGCTTTGATGTCTTTTTGTGATACTGAGTTTAATTGTGGTTGCTTATTTGAGCGTGGATGAGGGTGACTTACTGGAGCTCTCCATGAGTCCCTCCTGCATCCGTCTGTTACGGAGTGTTGATGGATCCAGCTTTCTGCAGGTGAACAGCTGCTGTGGGTTCATGAGTGCAATGGCCATGACCTTCTCAGAGGACAGCAATTCACAGCACCACTCCCGTCTTCCTGCTTTTACCTTTCTTTGTCCCCTCTCTAAAGCAATGCTCCCTAAGCCTTGAAGGGGCCAGGTAGTGTCCCACTAGGGCTGGACACTTCTCAGCACCTTGGCCAGCTCTGAGTCTGCATTAACTACCACCCACTGCAGAAAGCAGCTTCTCTGACCAAGACCGAGAGCAGGGCTGCTCTAGGTGTAAACAAATATTCAGAAGGTAGTTTATACCATGTATCACTGCCCACCGCCTGCTGGGGCAATGATCACACACACACACCGTTTATGGGTGGAAGAATGCAGCGTTTTTTATTGCCGAAATGCAACAGAATATATAGAGAGCTCCTTGGCTCGGGGAGCTATTCACGTGACAGATACATGATCAGTCTATGATAGGAACCTGTGCACGCGGGAGCATGATGTGCAATAGGCAATCAGGACTGCCTCCTGAAACTTGTTTACAAGCCAAGCCCATAAACTGCCAGGCGCCATCCTAAACCTAAGCCAGGGTGTGCCTCCATGGGCCCCTGGAGGCCACCGTCCCCGACATCTCCCCCTTTATATTAAAAATAGGCTCGGGATCACGTCTTAGGTTGTCCATGGTAAATTACATTCTTACCCGTCAAGGAAATTCTGAACTCTTAAGTGTCGGAACCCTGTCTTAGGTTGATATGTATTTCCACAGATCTTACCCGTCTCTGACTGCCGATCCAGCATATTGAGCCATATATGGGGGGAGGATTGGCCATCCATAGCTGCCATGGCTTGCTCAGTTAGCTGTGCTTGCAGTTGTTGACGCATTTGAGATTGGCAAAGCTTTTATAAAGGATCAGAAAGGAAATAATGCAGCCCAAGAATTATAGTACCTGACCAATGTTTTCCCCATCTATAGAAGATGTTATAGTCGGGATATGCACTTTAGTCTTGTTAATAGCAATAATTTGATTATGTAAAGATTGAGTTAGGTTATCGAACTCGAGTCCAATGACTAGTTAACATGTGACAACTGTTTAGACATATTTGCTGCATAAGAAAGGTTATAAGGAACATCAGTCATACAAAGTCCTACGGTAGAATGAATACATCCCAAAGTCATTAATTATTCAACGATATTAAGTTGTTCTTGTACGTTGATTAAGAATCATAAGTCCAGTTTTAAGTTGTCCATTTAGTTGACTTTGGGTGTTCAGAGCTTGAGCAGTCGCAGAGGAAAGAGGATTCAGAGTTGTGTTGTAGGAACCGAAGTAGCAAGAGCGACAGCAGCCGTCAGTCGCAGCGATGATGGCAGAAGTGATCCCAAAATCTCTCTTTTTACAGACTACAATTGATGTATGAAGAGAACTGACGTCAACAGGAACTGGAATGTATTGAGGTATCCGTAGTATGACTGCAGTATTGTACTTAGTAGCAGTCCAACATTGAGAAATAAAACAAGAATCATTAGAGCAATTTAAGATATTACAGGTGTGGGAGTAAGTCTAAGCATAATGCCTTGTAAAGCAAGAATGTCTCCCTAGCCATCGGAGTAATTAGTGGGCATTTCAGGAGGTTTCAATTAACTTGTTAACGTTCAAATGGCACTGAGGGAAAACCCGTACTTTCATTGGTAGAAAATATTACAGAGTATACCCTGGAAGTGTTAGTTAAAGGTAAAGGATAAGGCCAAGCTTTAAGAATTCCTGTAATTAGTGGGAATAATAAAAAGAGTATACCTACCTCACTTACCTCAATCAGAAACACCTTGATCAGATTGGAGAGGCGGCAGTTGTATTATGAGTTGGTGAAGAAATCAGTGGCCGAGTAGGTCGCTCCGGAACCCAAATCGGTGAGGCTTTCTTGTGTGGAAATACACAAACCGAGCCTCGGCCCCAATAAAGTACTGGATCCGGGCCGCACCATCGGCCAGTAACTTAAGTTAGATTGTGGAGTTTCCACATGAAGGTCTTTGAGCTTCACTTCTAATTCCTCTCCATCCAGTTCCTCTTCATTTGAACTTTCCATTTCTGATAATCTGGCTGATTTTACGGGAGCTGTCTGTGCTTTCAGTGGAGTCCCATTTGCTTTCAAAAGTACGAGCCCGTGAAATTTCAGAGCCCATCTTTCTACTATCCACTTCTATTCCCGTCACTCTACCAGTGAACCTCAGTCACTTTAAATGAACCTTAAGTATCTCATTGCTTTACCGCAAACCTTAGTTGCCTCGGCAAGCCTCACTTACCTAGGTTCCTCTTGTTTTCTTTTTGTTTCCTTTTCCTGTCCCGGGTTTCGACACCACTTATCACTGCCCACCGCCCGCAGGGGCAGTGATCACACACACACACACACACACACACACACACACACACCCACCCACCCACCCACCCACCCACCCCGTAAACTGCCAGGCGCCATCCTAAACCTAAGCCAGGGTGTGCCTCAGTGGGCCCCTGGAGGCCCTCATCCCCAACAACCATACCCTCACCCCAGGGTCTAGGGCCTCTCCAGCCATGGGCTTATGACTAGGTTTACAGGAGTTCCCGCCTTATGTCCTTATGGAACCAGCTATGAATCCAGCTTTTTAAGAATTTTGGGAATCCATATTTTATTTATTTATTTGTTTGTTTTTCTTTTTTTTTGGTTTCTCGAGGTAGGGTCTCGCTCTAGCCCAGGCTGACCTGCAATTCACTCTGTAGTCTCAGGCTGGCCTTGAACTCAGGGCCATCCTCCTGCCTCTGCCTCCCGAGCGCTGGGATTAAAGGCGTGCGCCACCGCGCCCGGCTAAGGAATCCATATTTTAAACACTTCTCATTTGAGTCTGAGAGTCTTGTGAAACCCTGAAGAAGGCCCAGCTGATGTCCTCACTCCGAGCTAGAAGCCTGGTTCTATTTCCAGCGCTGCCAGGGCCCTAGAGATGGGCAGGGGAGAAGGCTGAGGAAGGCCGAGGGCCAGCCATCAGCTCTGGGGCTTTGATCCCGCTTTCAGCCGCCCAGGCAGCTGCTCTTCGGGAATATTTGAAAGGCAAGGAGAGGGCGGCCGCGCGCCTGGCTTCCATGGGTGCTGGAGACTCGAACCAGCGCCTCCAACGGCTGAGCCATCTGCCCAGTCCGTGGGAGTCGGGGGAGGGCTGAACGGAGGCGTGTCTGCGTGTCCGAGGGCCCGGGCACTACATTTCCCAGGAGTCCGTGCGCGGACTCGGCCCCGCGCCTGCGCAGTGGCGCGCGGCCGGTCGGCGTCCATGGCGGGGCCGGTGAAGGACCGGGAGGCCTTCCAGAGACTCAGCTTCTTGTACCAGGTGAGCCGGGGCGGCGGGCCGGGGGCCGGGGGCCGGGGCGCGAGTGACCGCTTCCCTCCCGCTGCCG
>PVHP010027538.1:0-23815 GCA_004024765.1 Zapus hudsonius | reverse complement strand
AATCTTTGTCTAGAGTGGTCCCCCTAAATAGATGAGGACTAGATATGTTATGTTATTTCTTAAGGAGGGGGGCTAAAAAAGTATTGTGCTTTTGTTGATCATACAGGAGTTATTGAGGACTCCCTTAAAAAGTTCGGACAGAGCATTTGACCAGTGACATAGGCTCAGAGAACAGGATAAAGCTCCCTTTCAATCTTGGTTCATACAGTCTCCATGGCTAGGCTCGTTGCTTTTAAGTCAATGAGATACAGCTCATGGTGCTGAGGGTCCAATATTGTCTCCCCCAACAGTAATCTTCTCTCAGGATATAAGGGGTCCACTTTGGAGGCTTACTCCTTGCCAAGGAGTATGAGGGGTTCTGTATGGAGCTCATCTCCCCCACTTTTATGGCAAGTATGAGGTGGTCCCAAGGTGTGTGGCCAAACTCTCCTGCATACAAACAAAAACAGGGTGAGATGTTGGGTCCCACCCTAACTGATTGACTTTGGGCTAAGTTTTAGAATATAATATGGGGCCGGACGTGGTGGCACACACCTTTGGTCCTAGTGAGGGCGTGATGGCATGGGCCTTTGATCCCAGCACACCTTTGTTCCCAGGAGGCAGGGGTGATGGCTGATAAACCTTGATCCTGTTTGTTAATGCTAATAAGCTTTGTTCCTGCTTGCTGAATTTCATTTTGAAAGAAATAGGCTGAACACTGCAGCCTTGGGTTATAAAAGGGTTTTGGGTGCAGGAATAAAATTTGAGATTTGCCTGACATATCTCCCTGTTGCCTGTCTGTCCGGCCACCGCCTCACCTCTCCCTGATGTAGCCCTGTCTCCTGATGGCTGGTGAGACTTGGGCTACCTGCAGGGTGCCAGGGGGCCACGACCCTCCCCAACAAGATGGACACTAGTATTTGAAAACCACTGATCTTGAGAAATAGATCTTTTTTATTCTAATTAATTTGTTTAGTTATTTATGAGAGATGAGAGAGAGAGAGTTGAGAGAGAGGGAGAAAGAGAAGCATGAGCAGGACTTCTTGCTGCTGCAGGTGAACTCCAGATACATGGCCCACTTTGTGCATCAGGCTTTATGTGGGTACTAGGGAATCAAACCCAGGCCTTTAGGCTTTGCAAGCAAGTGCCTTTAACTACTGAGCCATCTCCCCAGTCCAAGAAATAGATTTTTTTTTACAAAATATATTTTAAAAAATAAATAACATGAAACATGCTTAACATCACTAATCAAAAGTTTAGCAATACAAGCCAACACAGGGTAACATAAGTGTTGCAAGCACCACTTCCATCATCTATACACTAGCAAAAAATGACAACTGTTGGCAGAAATGTAGAGAAATCAAAAACCTTGTTTGCACTGGTGGGAATATAAAATGGTGCAGCTACTATGAAAAATGGCATGTGGTTTTCCAAAAAGTTCATATATAAAATTACTGTATGATTCAAGAAATGCACCTCTGGGTGTACATCCTAAAGCCCTGAAAGCATAGACTCAGATATTCACAAGATTTTTCACAAGAGCCACATAGTACAGCATAGTCAAATATTCACTGAGAAGTTGAGTAGGAAAGCAATGGAACATTATTCAGTCTTAAAAGGGAATGAAATTCTGGTAGATTCCACAACATGGATGAACACATTATGCTAAGTGAAATGAGAATTCCCATATGAAAGAAGAAATGTATTATTCCATTTGAGTTTCAAGGAATAGTCAAAGTAGAATAACAATTAGTAGCTGTAGGGAGGGGAGAATGAAGATTTATGACATAATAAGTGTAGAGTTTCAGTTCTGGGTAGGAGAGCTCAGGAGATGGAAGGTGACAGTGTGGCTGTCCTGCATTGTGCACTCAAACATGGTTAAAAGCATATACAGTAGTTTGAATGTAAATAGCCCCACAGCCTCAGGTATTTTTGATTAAGCTTCCTACTTAGTTGCCAGAAAGTGGAACCCTGCTGGAGGAGGTGTGTCACTGGGGACAGATCTGAGTCTCTCCATAAGTGCTTGCTGGTGCTGGCTGTAGTCTCCCTGCTATAAATGTGTAATGAAGTGAGACAGCTTCTAACACCACGATGAAGCTTCCCCTAGAATCTGTAAGCTTGAAATAAAACCTTTCATCCCATAAGCTGCTTGTGGTTGGGTGTTTGTCCTAGTAAGGAGAAGGTAGCTACAACAGCATTCTGTACGTCAGCATTAGGAGGCTAACCAAAGGGTTCAGGAAACTTAGACTCACAGATAAAATTCCTTTCCCTCATATGTAAGCCCCAACGCTTCATTTTCACAAATACCCTGCAAGAGATGTGTCTCAGAAGTCAGTGTCAGTTTCTCTACAGTGTACCTTGCCATTGTTCTGATCACCTCTTTACTGAGGTAAGCGACAGGCTGAACTCAGCCATCCTATGGAATTTCAACCCCTTATCTGGGCTTGATACAAAGCACAGTGTTTCCTTTGCACAGAAGTGCTGAGAAAGTGGCTACTTCTAAGTAGGAATCTTGGGGTTGTTTTGGACCAGTGTTCCTCCTGCAGATGGAGGCGGAAAGAGGGAGTGGCTAGAACACTGTGTGGCAATCCTGCCAGCTTTAGGTCGTACTTCCTAACCCACCCACAAGGGGCTACAGCTCAGTTTAGAAGACAAAGTTTGACCTTTACATATGTGGAGGAGGAGAATGGTGTAGAGAGATGGGGTGCTTTTTCCTCCTATTATGTAGGTGCAACTCTTCTTTGACATTTATTTAGCATGTTCAGTAACAGTGACAATACAGCTTACCATGAATAAGATCAATATTGTTTTGCAATATGCTCTCCGACGAAGACAGTTTATCCATGTTTTGATGATAACCCGAACCCAGAGAGATTGCTTATTTAAAATTATACAACTACATGGTAATAACATTGAAATCCATCAACAGTGAGTTGAATTCCCTGAGGACAAAGTAACAGACCCTCTCCATGTATTAGCTGATAGAAACTATTTTAGTCCTTGTTAATGTGTCTCCCGAAAACTTGGATACGATAATATTTTTAAAGAAATACACATGAAAGTTTTGACTGTTTTGACCATTGTAAGTTTTAACTAGCAAAATTAAAACAAAAAAGCTATCATGAAAGGCTATATTGAGCTAGATCTTCAAGGGATGACTGATAGAGTTTAAAAGCAACTGATCCCACAGTAAGGCAGCTTAGGAAAATAAGATGCCTGAAAAACAGTAAGGAGGTTTTTAGAGAAACAGCAAGCACTGTTGTAGCAGAATGTGAATGAAGGCTAGGACCAGTAGCAGTGAGGCAGGGATTCATTGGGACCTACTGCAAAGGATTTGGGAAAAAGAGTTTCTTTCCTTTCCTTGAAAAGTTGGAAGCAATAGAAGGTTGCTTGAAAATGTTGGCATGTTGGAGCATGGAATGTGTGAAGTTTCAGTTTAGAAGGTGGCTTTTTTTTAATAACATAAAGGATAGACCAGAAAAAGCCGTAATATGAAAGGAGAGACAAGCAATGTGGAGAGGAAGAGAGGCTCAGGACTTGGGCATATTTTATTTATTATAGAACAATAGAAATAGGAAAAATTTAAAAGAATTTTGAATATTTATTTATTGGCAAGGAGAGAAGGAACAGAGAGAGAGAGAGAGAGAGAGAGAGAGAGAGAGAGAGAGAGAGAGAGGACACCATGGGGCTGGTATGGGGTTTAGTGACTTGGAATGTGACCTATATGAAGAAGAGGCTCTGTTGAGTCCGAATGATTTCCACAGGTAGGTAGACAGGGTTTGGAAGGTGCTAAATCATTCAGGACGGGTCACTCAAAAACAAATATGGCAAGATTTGTTTCTAGCTGGGATTCCTGGGCAAAAGTTCATTTTGTTGTATTAGTGAGCTTTTGGATGGCTTCTAACCCACAGCAACAGTTCACCAAAGGAGTAAAAGGAGGAATAAATAACTCAAAAGGAGGAGGCTCAGAAGACTCAAAAAGTAAATGAAACTTATTAGGCTCAGGAAGCCCCCAAACTTAGAGCTTTCACCAAGCCCTCCCTAAGGTTACAAATGCAGTAATAATTGTGGGGAGAGGAGACAATGATGGAGTGAGCTGCATGCAAGTTGCATAATGAGTCCTAGACAAGAAGAATTATTTCTTATCATTAAAATATTTTTATTTATTTATTTCAGAGGAGACAAAGAGGCAGACAGACAGACAGACAGACAGAAACACAGAGAGAGAGAGAGAAAGAGAGAAAGAGAGAGAGAGAGAGAGAGAGAGAGAGAGAGAGAGAGAGAGAGAGAGAGAGGAGAGTGCTGCAGGGCCTCCTACCACTGCAAATGAACTCCAGACACATATGTCACCTTGTACGTCTGTCTTTACATGGGTATTGGGGAATTGAATAAGGGACATCAGGATTTGCAAGCAAATGCCTGTAACTGCAGAACCACCTCTCCAGCTGAGTAGAATTATTTTGGCCTATTGTTGATGCCCTATCTAAGGTAGACAGGTGTTCACATCTCCTCAGGAAAAGTCACAACAAAAGTCTTTCACACATGCTAACCTATATATACACTAAGCCTGAGTTTTGACTTTTGAAAATATTTTCCTGTACAAATATAATACCCTAAAAATGGGAAATTTTAAACCTGAAGGCAAATAAAAACAATGAATACAATTATATTCTAAATAAATGCCACATCTTTCAACAAGAGGAATAAGGAGTGAAGAAAATGAGGGGATGGGGAGGAAAAGAATATAAAAAAATCAAATTAATTTGTTAGCATAGTATTTGACTATGTGCCTTTGTCTTGGACAGACAATACATGTGTGAGTATGAGTGTTAAGATAGTGAAAATGAGGCGATAGTGATGAGAGTGCATCTAGTTTTACATGGGTACCTGCAAATCAAACCCATGCAGTTAGGCTTTACAGGCAAGTGCTTTAACCCTTGAGACATCACTCCAGCCCTGGAAATAGATTCTAAATTCTATTTAGTGGTGGTAGGTTTATTATAGTAGTATTTTTGGCAAAACAAATCTGAAACTATTTTAGATGTGTTATAAAAATGAGCAAATGAATCAATATGATGTTGGGAGCCAGGATTCTCTCTGTGGAACAAGACAGCTTATACAAATATGAGATATGGAAAAGGAAGCTGGGCCTTATGTGTAATGTATGCCTATAGTCTTAGCTAGTTGGGTGGCTAAGCCAGGAGGATTATGGGTTTGAGGCCAACCTCAGCTGAAGAGCAGAAAAGCAGAACTCTGAAGGTATGAGTTGGAAAGTGAAACATCACCTAGACACTTGATATCTAAACAGAGAAAAAGATGTGTGATTCTGAATTGTTCTCTTTGTATTTTTAATTAATGTATATATGTATATTTATGTATGAATGCACAATTATACATAAATGTGTGCATATTTTTAGTGAGAGTATGTCACCAAGATCTTGATTACTATCACTGTTCTACACTAAAAAAAAGTAAAAGTTGCTTCAGTAAAAAAGCTGGCGTTAGGACGGGAACAGGGAATTTACAAGATGGGATGGGAACATCTAGTTATACCAAATAAAAGAAATGCTGAAAGTACTCTATCAGCTGAGCTATCTCTTCAGCCCAGTGATTTAAAAACAAAGACATTTTAATTTATTTATTTGAGAGTGGAGAGAATGGGCATGCCAGGGACTCTTGCTAATGAACTCCAGATACATCTACCACTTTGTGCATCTGGCTTTATGTGGGGTTGGGAAATCAAACCCTGGGCTGTTAGGTTTTTACCTTTAACCACTGGGCAATCTCCTCAGCCCTAAGTCCTGGGAGAGACAGACTATATCCTTCAAAACTGTCAGTGTTTTATTTATTTATTTGCATGTATTTTGTGTGTGTGTGTGTGTGTGTGTGTGTGTGTGTGTGTGTGTGTGTGTGTACACAACAGGGTCTCATGCCATTGCAAATGAATTCCATCCAGCTTTCTGTGGTTTGCCGGAGACTTGAACCCTGTGCAGATTAACTTTGCGAGCAAGTGCCTTTAAGAACTGAGCCATTTCCCCAGGCCCAGGAATCTATTTTCGACTAAGAAATACATAAGAACTCCATGACTATCTTCCTAACTGAGTAGCGAATGTTAACAAATCAAAGCACAAACACCCTATAACCACTATTTCATGGCACCATGTTTTACAAATTGCATTGCTTATTGTGAATACATTTTTTTGGTAACATATCTTTTGTTGCTTCTTACCTGTCTGTGGTCCCTGGTCCTGAACAAGCAACACTCTATGAACTGACCAGAATACTTCAACATTTCTTTTTTTTTTCTTTTCTTTTTTTTTTTTTGTGGTGGAAAGGGTTTATTTTTATTTTTTAAATTTATTGTCCATAATGAGTTACAACATTTAGTGGGCAAACAACAAGTTGTTATCCCCAATTCCCCACTGCCCTCCCCTCCCCCCTCCACTGGCTAACCTCCTCCATGGGTCGTCTGGATCAGTCCTTGTGACAGGGGACCATGGAGAGCCTAGTATTCAGCCAGGTTCTCCTGGCCATGCCTCTGGATAATCTACTCCACCAGGGCTCTCACAATCTTTCCGCCCCCTCTTCCGCATAGTTCCCTGAGTCATGGTGGATGAGTATTAAGGCTGCTTTAATGTTGTGAGTTTAGGGGTCTTTGTGTCGAAGATCATTGGTTTCTGTCTCACTGGCTTATCCTGTGTAGATTGAATGGCTGTGGCTGTGGGCCCCTTGTTCATCCCGTCATTCTCTGCGGGGTTCCATTTGGATCCTCCACGATATGACTGTGGTGGGTCCCCTCTTGCCAGAATCTCAGCTATCGGCCTATGGTCGGTTAGTAGGGTTAGATGGGCCCCAGCTCTCTCGCTGCATCCTGAAAAATACAAACACAATCTCCATCGGAGAGTGAGATCAGCGTAGGTTAACAAATATACACAATTCTGGATTACCTAGATTCTATTTTTATACTTCAACATTTCTGACTTACACCTCTGCATAGCTTTCACCATCATCTGTTTTACAGAGCAAGAAGCATGAGATGTCCAACACATGCTCAGTGCCCATGATTATGCAAATCAAACAAATGGAAAGAATTTGTAACACACAATAGGAAACACTGATGAGCCATTCTGGATGGCGTCCTTTGAGAGGTTGTTTGCACATGGTCTCTGGGAGTAACTGGAAGCTCTAGGACTTGAGGTTACAGCTCAGTGCCTCTTCATGCATTTTCCCTCATCTTTGTTTCTTGGTCTATTCTACAATAGATCCATGGTCTCAGGCTCTACTTTCTGGGAATTCCAGGCTAAGAGAGTTATTACATTTTATAAACCAGGTGTGGTAGAGCATTTGTATAATCCCAGAACTTGGAATCCGGAGGATGAAGAGTTCAAGGCCTGTCTTGGCCAAGCTTGAGCTACATAGCCTTGTCTCAAAAAATAAAAAATATAAGAGAGAGAGGCCATGTATGGTGGTGCACACCTTTAATCCCAGCATTTGTGAGGCAGAGGTAGGAAGATCACTGTGAGTTCCAAACCAGTCTGGGACTGCAGAGTGAGTTCTAGGTCAGCCTGGGCTAGAATGAGACTCTATCTCAAAAAACCCAAAATAAATTGAGAGAGAGAGAGAGAGAGAGAGAGAGAGAGAGAGAGAGAGAGAGAGAGAAGGAAGACGAGGAGAAAAGGAAGGGATAGAGTATGGAAGAAGGAAGAGAGAGAATTAGACTCAGGTATATACTTAAATTTGTATTTAAAAAAAATTTTTATTTATCTATTTGTAAGCAGAGAGAGATAGAAGAGAGAAAGAGAGAATGGGCACTCCAGGGCCTCCAGCCACTGCAAACAGACTCCAGATGCATGTGCCCCCTTGAACATGTGGCTTTACATGGGTACTGGAGAATCGAACTCAGGTTATTAGGCTCTGCAGGTGAGCACCTAACGACTGAGTCATCTCTCCGGCCCAAATTTGTATTTTTATTTGGAGGCTCAGCACCCTCTAGTGGAATTTATTTTTCACTTTCAGTTTGTGTACATAAGGCATTTCCCAGCAGAAAACGTCTGGCTGGATTTAAACTTAAATTTTTTTCTTATCACTCTAATCAAAATACCTGGCAGAAATAAGGGAGGGAATCTTTATGTTAGCTCAGTTTTAGAAGTTTTGGTCCATCAGAGCATGGTGGAGCATAGAGCATTGTGTACAGGAAGAAAGGGGTGTACAGCATAGGGCCACAGTAAGATAAAACCTTAAGAATATGCCCCCAATGGCATATCTCCTCCAACTAGACCCAGCTTCTAGTTTTTACCTTCTCCCTGAAAATGCCATCGTATTAGGAACTCATTACTATGGCTTTGTAGTATATCTTTAGACTGGGTATGGTGATACATTGAAAGGTTAATCCACTGATTATGGCACCCCCCTCAGGACCCAGGCACTTCTCAAAGGTCCATTGGCTGGCAACTAAAACCTGAATGCCTGGACCTGTGGGGACACTTTAAACTTAAACCATAATAATGAGGAAATGGAAAGCATAGCATATTGCCTCTGTTCTCTCCGGGTGCCAGTCTTCCCCTTATCCCACCGACCCAGAGAGGTCTGGGCTACAGTGGAGTTCATATCACAAAATAGGAGTTAATCTGGCTTGTGTGTCATCCTACATCTGTTGGATCTTCCACAAAGCCCTCACAAAGATAAAAGAAAACAAAATTGATTTTTGGACATCTCATACTGTTTTTGCTCCATGGTGCATGTGTATGAAACCAGTGTTATTGATCACCCACAGTGTAGATCTCTGCCAATGACAGATGATGTCAGGTGCTGCACCATGATCACAACGCTTTGATTTCTCAAATGCCCATCATATATCACCTGTGAAGTCATATTCACCTGTAAAGGAGGGCTGAATTTTGCTTTTGCTACTTGTGATTGTTAGGTTTTGTTGTCAACTTGATCTTTTTAATTATCTTGGGTGGGTCTCTGAGGATATTTATAGGAAGGCAGCCTCTCAGTAGGGGGCAGGATGTAAGGAAGCTCAGGAGAGCTAGAAATGAACATCCCTTCCTGTGTGGGCAGTGCAGGAAGGAAATTCCAGGGAACTTCCTCAGCCTTCCAGCCTGGACTGAATGAAGACCAGTGGATCCCCAGGAAGCCTTTAGGTCTTCAGTGCTGGATTGGGATGCCGAGGCATCCAGCCATGTGTTATTGAGCAGTGACTGGTTCCTTGACTCTTGGGTTTGTAGATTGCTATTGTGGGACTTCCATGAGCTAATCCAATAAATCCCTTTTTGTTTATTACAATTCATTCTGTCGATTCTGTTCCTCTAGAGAACCCTAATACACTACTCAATATTCATTTTTCATCAATGTATCTGACTTTGGAAGGTATATAATCCTCCTCCACTTTCAGTAATGGACTTCCTCTTTGTAGGCCTCAGCCTCTAGTATTGATCTCACCCATTTAATACTGGGTGAATAATTCAGGATTGGGCATATTCCATACTGAGATCACAGATGCTAAGGAGATTAATTTTGCAGGGTTTGATCTTTTGGAAAAAGAAGTTTCTTTTATGAACTAGGTTTTGCAATGATATCTTGAAGCTACTGTGAGCCATCATGTGAGGACTGAGAATGTAGTCAACACTGGGGAAGTACACATGAATGACAGATACTGGAGAAGAATTATGGGGATATTATCTTGCTCCTGAATGAGGTCATTGGCAAAGCCAGCTTTCTGATGTTTTACAATTATGTTATTCAGCAAGTTACCTTTTAATTTACTTTAGATTGAGTGGAGTTTTGCAGTTAGTTAAAACTAAGATTCCTAATTGATGATCTTTAATTCTGAACTTGTTCTTGCTTTCCAGCTTGACTTCTCCATGAAGTTTGTTTCAGTGACTTCCATTGTCGACCATCTAGTTATACAAGCTAGGAACCTAGGCGTTATTACCAAGCTTAATTTTCTATCATCCTCATATATGATCCACTTGTGAATCGACTATTTTTTAAAAAAACTTGTAAGAGAGTCTCAATATGTAGCCTAGGATGGCTTTAAACTCATGATCCTCCTGTCTCAGCCTCCCAAATGCTGGAATTATAGGCATGTATCACCATACCTGGCTCAATATCTTTCTAATTTCACCCTAATGTTGAAGTCTGAAGTCCATACCACCATCCAAGAACTGGTTAGAATTTGGGGTAGCTTTTGGAATTTTCTGTATTGTCTTTCATGGAGTAAGAGCACACTGCAAAGAGAATAATTAATGGACAACTTCCAGCTGTGTCTTTAGTAAATACTGAAGTGACCACAATGAGGCTGCTCTCTGCCACAGTAATAATTGAGCAGAGGTACTAACCCTGGGTCAAAAATTACTAGAGCTAACTCACTCCTGACCTGCCTAACACTCAACATAGGCAAACTTGGCTACCCGGTGAACTCTTCAGATCTGCACTGGGGATTGAAGTTTTGCCTAATTAATCTTTTCCTTCTTTTCACAGATATTGTTTGAGTATCATAGTCTGAAAGCTTTCCTCATCTCCTGTTTCCTTATTAGCTTTTATCATTCAGTCACTTTCTCTAGTTAATCATTTACATTTCTGAATTTGCCTTGGAATTGAGGTCCTGAGTTGAAAAACCACTCAAGAAAAGAAGAAGAAGAAGAAGAAGAAGAAGAAGAAGAAGAAGAAGAAGAAGAAGAAGAAGAAGAAGAAGAAGAAGAAGGAGAAGAAGAAGAAGAAGAAGAAGAAGAAGAAGAAGAAGAAGAAGAAGAAGAAGAATTACTGGTGTGTAATGCTTCCTCTCTCATTGTGTTGTGTCTAGAGGGAGCTGGGGAAGCAGTTTTATGATAACCTGTGCCTTGGTTTTAGCTAGTTTTCCTCATAAGTCCCAGTTGAGTATCAACTGATTAGGTGGGGAGTTCATGATGCCTGGCTCAGTCCCTAGCCCAAACAACCACAACCTCCACCAATCAGAAGGAGACCTAGATGGTGAAGGGCTTGTGGTGGAGTGTCTGCATCTCATGCCTGATGGTTACTGAACAACTCTGAGCATGCTGTCTGCCATGGCTTAGTTGTGGCTTCATGTAGTTGAAGCTTGTTCCATTGTGAAGATGCTAAGAAGTGGTGGGACATTGAAGTGATGGGATCTGCTGAGAGTCCTCAGTTCACTGAGGGCATGCCTTTGGAAGGGAATAAAAGCATCCTCATTAGGACTCCAAGTTAATTTTCTCTAGAGGTTGTTATGAAAAGAAAAATAATCTTGCCTCACCTCTTAGCTCTGGCTTACTGTTTGGTGCTCTTGCCTCAAAGACGTCTGGAATTAGAACCTCACCAGAGGCCCAACTGATGGGCCATCCAGTTGGATTTTCAGCTTTCAAAACTGTGAGCTAAGTACTCCTTTCCTTCAAAGAAAGCCTCAGTAAATGGACTAGTCACTAATATATTGTTCATTTTGTAAAAACATTTTCCATTCACACTCATTTCATCTATAGGGTCTTGATGTGACCAAGGCTGACCTGGAACTTGTGATCCTTCTGCCTCAGCTTCTAGAATACTGGGATCATAGGCACACATCACCATGTCTAGCCTTTTATCTACCTCTTAGTGTTCTTTTTTTTTTTTTTTTTTTTTTTTTTTACAATTTAATTGTTCATGCCTCTCAGGAAGACAACATATACATATGGCCAGAAACCTCAGGGCTGAGACTTGCGTTATTCTGATTTTTCTGTTATCCATCTCTCCTTTCTCCAAAATGCTGGCAACAAACCCGAGGCTCAGCAGAGAAATTGGTGATCCAGGCATCCATCTCTTCCTATGATCTGTCTAGTGGATCCCATCCAAACCTTATATAGGGTTCATGAAATAAACTAACCTCCAGGAAGTTGAATCTGAGGTGAATTCTTTTTTTTTTTAAGCTTACCTTCATTTCTCTCTCTTTTTCCCAGCAAGAGGGACTAAGGGGACAAACTTTTCCCAGCTTATTCATTTTTTCTCCTTTAGTCTCACGATACTTTAGTTTCTAGAACTTGTTGAGTGGATGTTGAGGTAGCAAAACCATCTGAGGTACCAAAAAGCTATCACTGGCTAAGCATACTCCATGCGGATATATCACAGTGCTCACCTTGTTGAATTAGTGTGTATTTAGCATTATGCTTGGGCATAGTAAACGGCTAGTAATATTAGCTATTGCTTTACACTGATTATAAAAATTTAGCCGCAAATTTAAAAGTTCATTATATAACAAACCTCATATGCTGATTGATTCTCTCAGCCAAATGACACTTGTAAAACACTTATTTTGAACAAAATGTCAAAAGAAAGCACTATGCTGAAATTCTCATACCCTGGAAATCCTCAGGCACAATAAGAAGGCAAGTTCACCTGTTGGATTTCTGTTTTCCTTTGGAATTTCCTTTGGATGGTGCTTTGGTGTGTCCTAGCTCAAGATCAAATGACTTTGTGTGTAAATTTATGAAAATTTTCATCACATGTAATATTAAAGTAATTTCCACTCTTCTAAACCCACATCACCATGTGCCTGCTACCTAAACTGAGCCACTATGACTTGGCTGGGTCACAGTTCCCATGCCTCTCCACTGGCACCCCAGCCATGGTTAGAGCACACTTTCCCCTAATTATCGTAATGGTTGGTTTTAAAATGAATATTAAAATATCATTACAAAATAGCATTCATATTTCTTTTATAGGAGTAATTAGCAAGCTGTTCCTCTTTTCTTTTTTTTTTTCTTCCTCTCTCTACTGCTTCCCCTTCACTCCTCTTTAGAAGAAAACAAGTCTATTGAATACATTGCAAAGGACAGGGGGCTGGTAAGTAAGAAGCCCACCACCTGAAACCCACCACCTATTTTCTTTTTTTTATATTTTATTTATTCATTTTTCAAGCAGAGATACAGAGATTGAGAGAGAGAGAGAGAGAAAGAGAAAGAGAGCACACCAGAGCCACCACCTTGTGGGTCTGGCTTATGTGGGTCCTGGGGAATTGAACCCGGGGCCTTAGGTACTGGAGGCAAGTGCCTTAACCGCTGAGCCATCTCTCCAGCCCCCACCACCTATTTTCATAAATAAAATTTTGTTGGAACATATTCATATGTATTTGTTTTTGCATTGTTGGTGGTTACTTTGTTGTAAACTCCTTTGGTAGTTTAGGAGATGGAATATAAATCACGAGGTCCAAGGCTAGGAGTATAAGAAAATCATGTGGCCCGTAAGTCTAAAATGTTTATTCTCTTATTTTATGGAAAGAGCCTCTTCAGTTCTAGTGTGGTCATGTCTGCTGAAGAACGTCCACACCCAGGTCATACAGGGTTAGCTTTTTAGACCATTTTCTGGGGCTAGCCTTGTGGCCACTTCTGAAAAGGAGGGAAAGGAATATAGCAGTTTTCTAGATCAACACAATCGGGTTATATAAGTAGAATAAACATCAGTTAGTGCTGTTGACAGGACTAACCATCTCTGTCATTACAAGGTCCTTCTCTCTCCTTTTTTGGGGGGGGTGTTATAGGAATATGTCTTGATCAATTTGAAAGAGATAGACAGCAGGGTGATCAGATTCTCCCTTTCATCTGTATCTGTCAGGAATCCTGAAGTGAGCAAACTTTTCTCTCAATTGTAGGATGTACCAATTATCCATCTAATATTAATAGTGTTCATAGCAGGGGGCAGCCTTTGAAGTCTTCCTGAATTCTTAAGTTGAAAGAACTGAATGTATTCTTCAATACTTTAACATCTATTTTATATTTTCCTCTTGTTTGGGCAGTGCTTTATAATTATTTTATTTTTTACTCTAAAAATTTTTATAGTTTGTATTTTCGTGAGAAGGCCCTGGCTATGCAACCCAGGCTGACCTAAAACTCATGATGATTCTCCTGCCTCAGCCTCTGGAGTGCTAAGATCACAGGTTTTCATGGAAATACTTGGCTTATAAATTTATATATATCTATATCTATATAATTTCACTCACAACAAATGTTAAAATTCTCTCAGGCGTCATGAAACTCCTATGATTTTAATTCTATCATTTTCTACTCTTGCCTCCTACTCATCTAACCCTGGGCTCTTTGAAGGCATCAGTCAAGCTTGTGATGTGTTTGCACTTGTTAGTGAAGGGGCTCCCTGAGCCTGGGATCTTACCCAGGATAACACCTCAAAGTACCTGAGAGAATTTTTTACATATCTGAAGGATCCTAACTCTGATAAGCCCCTTTAGCTCTGCACCCAGCCCAATCAACATTTATATGGTCACCTATTACCTTTCCATAGACAGTTGCCTAAGGAGTCCCAAACCTAAGAAAAACTTTATCTGTGAAGTCCGCATCACACCAAAGGTCCTTTGAATACCCTCCTAAAAGCTTTCCACTGTGGACATGACTTCAGACTCAAGAGAAGTCTGTCCACTCTCCACTCATTGCTGAATAAAGCAGTCCTTGTCTGAGGGAGCCCCCAGTCCAGTGTACCTTCTGTCTCAATTTCCTTACAGTTAGCGTGCATTTTGCTTACTTGCCCACTCTCTCCCTTTAGGTATTTGTTCAAATGTCAGCTTTTAACACTTATTTTTCTACAAATCCTCTCAGTATAGATTCTCTGATCCATTTTCTTTTTTAAAAAAATGTATTTAATTGTGTGTGTGTGTTTGTGTGTGTGTGTGTGTGTGTGTGTGTGTGTGTGTGTCTATTGCTGCTGCATAAGAAAGACAGATGCTTATGCCACTTTTTGCATCTAGTTTACATGGGTTCTGCAGAATTGAACCTTGGGCCAGCAGGCTTTGCAACAAGTGCCTTTAACTGTTACGTATCTCCCCAGCTCCCATTTTCTCCCATTTTTCTCTCTTAATTCAAATAGCTAATATTTTATTGATTTTATTGCAAGTGTTAATCTATTATCTGCCTTTTCTAGTAGAATTTAAGTGCCCTAAAGGCAGAGATCACCTCACTCAGCTAATTATCCCATCATCAGAGGTTAAAGCAATGCTGTGAATTTCTGAGCCTCAATACATGACTTTCCCTAAATGAAAATGTCAGCACTTGCACAAGGTTTTCCAAGAGTGTCATAAATTCTGGTGGTCTCTTGTTTATCCACTAATAATCATTCCAATAACACGCTATATTTACATATGATCAACATATCACCTATGTTCTGTACTGATCCACCTGAAAATACATATATCTGTTTGTCATTTCTAAAATTTGTTCCTTAGCAAGATGGGGAAGCATTTTAACCCTTTAATCCCAGTACTCAGAGGTAGAGGAAGCTGTGTTGCAAGTTTGAGGTAAGCTTCTGCCTTAAAAAAAAAAAGCAGAACAAAGCCAAATATAATGGAACTGAGAACAGGCAAAGGAATTACTGAAGCCTAGCAAACAGCAGTTATGAATATAGAATTCTCTTTCAGTATATTTCCAGTGCGGCATGACTCTTTTAGTATTTTCCTTCACACCAAGCACAATTTTGCAAGAGCTCAATAAACACACTTATTACTGACTGATATGCCATCGTGACCTTCCTGCAAATTAAGACTTTCATTTTGACCTGTGCCTCTCAACTGGGGCAATTCTGCTTCTAAGATCACTTGTCAATGCCTGGAAACAGTTTTGATTTTCAGGAAATGCTACTGGCATCTAGTTGTCCAAGGATGCTACTACTCACCCAATGGTGCACAGGACATCTTCCTGCAAAAGAGAATTGTCCAGAACAGAATGTTCTGAGATTGAGCAATCCAGATTTAAGACCTAGCTTACTGGTTTATAGCAATTATGAGAAGGTCTACGAAGACAAGTTGATTGTTTTCTTCTTTGGTTTCTTGTTAATGGACCTAGCTTTTAAGTAAAATAAAAGAGTACTTTTAGCTGCAAAACCAGATACACAAAACCTTGGCAGCCCTGCCCCTTTTAGAACCTAAGGTTCCATATTTGTGCTGAGAGGTGAGAGCCAAGTAAAAGCCATACTCCTTGGCTGGCATAAAGGAAACTGCACTCATTATATATTCATGCTTGCAATGGCACTCTTCACTTAAGAGATTCAGTGTGCATCATTAATTAAAGCAATGAATTCCCAAGAAACAACACTAATTAAACTTCAAAATCAAAACAGTATGAAAAGGCAGACCTCTTTTTTCTCCTTCATTTGAGCAGCCAAGAAAAATCATAGTTTCATCAGGCCAAGTAGGGAATGGTGGATTTTATCATGAAGGCAGGCCTTAACTTATGTTGCTTTCTTCTAAAACATGAGCTGTGGCAGAGCTGCCAAGAAAAGCAAAAAACAAAAACAAACAAACCAAGAAAACAGGCAGTGTCCTCCTGTACTTGGCCTGCATTTCATCTTCCCTAGATAAACATTTAAGAACTCATAGATCACTGTTAATACAAACAACTTGGCCTCTGCTTTTAACTTGATACTTGGCACCCACGTATTTGATGGTTTCTTTTCTGTCTCTCTCTTTTCCTCCAAGAAAACTAAATGCTCTGCATGCTTGATCTTTTGACAGACCTTCAGGACACCATGTATTTTTGTTCCCGTTTTCCTCTCCCATGTAAATGAGTTTGCTATCCTTGCTTCTCTTCTCTTGTCTTTACTCTGTGACTGGAATAATCTTCCTCAGGTGCAAACACAAGTCCTACTTAGCCTTACTAACTGAATTATGGTTTCTTGTCACATCAACAGTGTCGAGTCCTCACACCTTACTCCCCTTAATGACCATTTTTTCCCTTTAAAAAAAAAACCCTGAGGGGTTGAGGAGATGGCTTAGCAGTTAAAGGTGCTTGCTTACAAAGCCTGCCAGCGTGGGCTTGATTACCCAGCACCTATATAAGGTCATATGCAGACCTGCAGTTGTAAAAGACCCTGGCACGCCCCCCCACGTGCAAATAAAATTTTTAAAAATTATTTTTAAAAAACTGAAGCATTAGCCATATTAAGTAAAAAAAAAGCCATATATTTCTTAATATATAGCCCATAATGCTTGCCTTAACATCTGTATTTTTTTTAACTAAAATAACTGGTAGTTTGAATGTAAAATGTTCCCCCATGGACTCGTGTGTTTGAATCCTCAATCTCCAATTGGCAGTATTGCTCTGGAAGGTGGGAGAACCTTTAGGAGGTGGAGCCTTGCTGGAGGAAGTATGTGTGTGGAGGGGTCGAGGTGTTACAGCCCAGCTGCTTGCTGTCCTTCCTCTCTCCACTTCTTCCCTGCTGATGTGAAGACGTGATGTGACTATCTGCTCTTATGATGCTTTTCCTACCATGATGAAGCTTCCCCTGGAGACAGTAAGACAAAATAAATTCTTTCCTTTCTGAAGCTGTTTCTGGTTATTTTGTTCTAGCAGTGCAAAAGTAACTGATACACTAACCCGTTTTGAATAGTCCTAATATGCTTGTGAATGATTTCCCACCTATATTATTTCTGTCTGCCATGGATTTCATTAGGGGTGGACATCTTACCACAGTTTGTCAACAACATCAGGGCAGGGCTGGGGCTGAGAGGTAAGAGACAAGTAAAAGCTACAGTCCTCAGATTCCCGCTTGAATCAGACTTTTACTTGATTATCTTATTATATGCTAAGAAGGCAGCAGGGCACTTTCAGTCAGTGACATCATAATCATACTCTGTATATATATATATATATATTTTTTTTTTTTTTTGAGGCAGGTTCTTACTGTAGCCCAGGCTGACTCTGTGGTGCTTCGGTGGTCTTGAACTCGTGGCAATCCTCCTACCTCAGCCTCTTGAGTTCTCGGATAAAAGGTATTCACCACCATGTCTGGCACAATCATAAAGGCAAAAATATTCTAACATGGTCTAGATATGTTTTAGTGTTCTATATTGTTGAATCAGTGTGTGTGCACAGTGTGGGAAGGGAAATGCCTACGTAAAGTGTAGGCATGCAAGCATAATCTGTAGCAGTCTCTAGATGGGTGTTCTTGAACTAAATTTAAGCCTGAAACTATTTACCTGGAGGTAGCATCAGGCCCCATGAGCTGAAAATATAGTTCCTACCAAACTTCTCCCAGTTCAGACATGATTTCCAAGGCTGGCCCTCTGGAACTTTCAATCACTTGGCTATCAATTGAAGTATCTAAAACACACTCCTCCTTGAATTTGTTTTGCCTTATCAGCTCACAGAAATTGGGAGAAAACTTTACTGACATTTTATCAAAGCAGTAGCCTGTAGGAGAGTGGGTTGCTGGGTTCCCTAGCACAGGAGGTTCTTTCTGTGTGGAGCTGGGGTGTGCACTCCGTTTACCTGCCTGGAGGCTCCCCTGAACTCAGTCATTTTCAGTTTTATGAAGCTTGATCCATGCAAGCAAATAGTCATGCTTCATGAAAGCACCTGCCGTTGGGAATCATCTTAACCTTCAGCTTGGCTCCCTTCCCCGGATATCAGGAGTATGGCTGTGAGCCCTATAAGCAAACTGACTCCTCTGGCAACCAGCCCCCATCTTGTCTAGAAAAATTCACCTGAAAAGCAAAAAGATGTAGTTTAAATTTTATAGAAATAAAAAACAGGTTTTGTTTTTTCTTTTTTTAAAAAAATTATTTATGAGGGAGACACACACACAGAGAGAGAGAGGAGAGAGAGAGAGAGAGAGAGAGAGAGAGAGAGAGAGAGAGAGAGAGAGAGAGAGAGAGAAGCTGAGACAGTGAGTATGGGTGCACCAGGGCTTCTTGCCACTGCAAACAAACTTGAGATGCATGAGCCTCTTAGTGCATCTGGCTTTATGTGGTTAATGGGGAAATTGAACTCAGGGCTATCAGGTTTTGCAAACAAGTGCCTTTAACCACTGAGCAATCTCTCCATCCCTTTGTTCTTTTAAACTTTCCTGTTCTGAGCTGTGCAGGAGCTATTTGGAAAGTGAGGGGGAAAAAGGTAATTTTTAAGAAAAGATACTCTTATGGCTGTAGTCACATTGAAAATGATAAAGATTATGGGAGTTGTGAGCCAGATTTTGGGAACAAAAAATATATGGTATGTATTATACTATCCCAAACAGCATCTGCATGTTTCCTTCGATATGCCAGCATTAGCTTGAACCCACATTAAGTTGCTATGGTGTTAATAGCCTTGTGTTTCCAACAGATCTAAAAGAAGAGCCTCAAATTATGCAACCCCTATTACCAAAAGCTTTGGGGTAGCTTTTAGAGTAAAATGAAAAATGGCATAAAAGTTCACATCCATTTTCATCTTAAATAGCCATTTTATTAAAAACAGAGTTGATAACAATTATAATCTAAATTAATGAGTCCTCAAATAATACTTCTTATTGCTAATTATATTATTTTCAATATAATATAAAAATCCCTGGGTTCATAAGTAGCATTCCTTCCCTATTCAGGAGAAGCCATGCTCAACAATGTGTTATTCATGACTTAATTATTCTATAGATGCTTCATTCATATGCATGCTGATATATCTGGCAGCATTGCATTTTAATGAAGATGCTGAAGGCGTTAGGCTGTAATTTCTAACAGTGAATTCTGTCAAGACTGAACAATAGGAGCTCCTGAAGAGGGCTAGGAAAGAACCTACCCAGAAAAAAAATTAAATACCCATTTGAGTGTTTTAATTATAGTCATCATTAGGGAAAATTTGAAATCCTTTAGCACATCCAGAGAGCCTACAATATAGGAGTTGTTTTTCTGCTGGAGGAAAATGATTTCAAGGAAAAGGAGTTATTTCAAGATTCCATCAGATAAGGAGAAGGGGGCAGGTCAGATATCTGCTACATTCCCCTTCTTTGTCTGCTTCTTTTTATTGAAAGAGTACTTGGACCCAAATGACAATTGGATCAATCTTGGTGAGGTAGTAAGGGGAAGAAGGGAAGGAGGTTCTCTCAGGCCTTTTTTGGTGCCAGATACACATATATGAAAATTGGGGGTTTAGCCCAAGCTGATTGTATGTCAAGCTGTCATTCTTTGATCCACCAGAAATCTCAGCCTGACTAAAAGTTAAGACCTTCTTTTTGACTGTAGGGATACCACTATTTTATTGTGATTTCTGTTTCATTTTCTTAAAAATATTAGAGAAAAGAAAGACTTGTCAAGAGCACATGAAGTCATCTAAGTACACAGCACAACAGACAATAATTCAACTTGTTCTATTTCAAAATAAAAGTAAAAATCCACTGCTGTGTTCAAGTGTTTAAAGAGAAATAGTGTTCCTGGAGCCCGGGATGGGTCCCCAGATAATTAGGTCCAGGGACAAGTAGCTAGTCAGAAATTAGCAGGCTTGTAGCCATCCTTCAGAATAGGCCTCTGCCTCGTCTTCAGCTTCGGCACTACCGCCTATGTCCATGGGAACTCGATAACTTTATAACTGAAAAATTGTGATAGGTAAAGGAAGGATGAAATATCATTTTTCCCTTTCTCAAAATTTAAAATACCATGTGACAGTATAGCTACAGAGTAGACAAAAGGGAGGAAGGTGGAGGTAGGGGGCATTGTTGAGACCCATCTAGTCAGTCTATTTTCTCCTTGTAAAGCATGTTATTTTTTAAATATATTTATATTTATTTATTTATATAATTCTTTTTATTCTACTAAATTGCATACTTCTTTTCATAAAAAGAATGGTATCTGAGCTGTATGGTTGGCCTTGGGTGGAGACATGACTTTCTGAACTGCCAGAAAGATCATATAATTGCTATTTAGCAGAAGCTTCTTGGTAAAGAACAGATTTATCATTGTCCCCACCCTTAAGAATTAATCCAAATGGATCTGTCAATAACCTGGACGAGAAAATGCCCCTCAAGAAGCAAGGCATTTTAAAATGTTCCTGACTTCAGAGAATAGTATTAAGCCTACCTAAACATGTAGTCCTGTTCAGAATGGTCCCTCTGGCCACTGTTCACTCTCCCTCCTTGAGAGTGTTTTTAAACACAATGATCCCTTTGACTGCTGATTACTCTCGTCCTTGAGAGTGCTTACTTTACTGTGTAATCAACTCTGTCTATATTCTACACTATACTCTGCATCTTGTCTGAATTCTCTCAGCAGAGATTACAAGGACCAGGAGCCAAGGAGAAGTCAGAGCAAGATCCCAATAACACGACCTCTCTCTCCAGAAATCAAATGGAACAGAAAAGGGACTTTAATCACTATGGCTACACTTAGCTTTATCCTGGAGTTACTGCCATTAGTTCTCAGATTATATAAGGAAGGGTGTGGAGGTAAACAAGAGGTAATCAGTAACTCTGTCTTGGTCAAACTGTGGTCTGTTGCTCATTTTCTCAGGGCTGGTCAGAAAGTCTGCTCCCTGCGGGATAGATCCCACTCTTGAAATAAGACATTTCTTCATCAGATCTGTTTCTTAATTCTAATTGTTATGATATGGTTATATTATTGTTATGATATCCAGATGTCAAATTAAAAATTAGATACAGGTCACTATTGCATCTTGAGGAATTTGGCTGCTTGGTTGTGTAGCTTGCAGGGTCCATTGCTGAGTAAGACTAAGGATGACGTCTCCCCAGCAGCTTTCAGAGCACTTTTCGGCACCATGACAGTTTCCAGCTCAGCTGATTACTCAGTGATCTGCATCTAACATATGGGGTGTCTTCAGAAATCAGGTCTTACCATCTAGTTCTTTAGGGCAACCAAGAACCTTGGTTTTTTTGAGGACCTCTGAACCCTCCCTGACCAACAACTCTCTGGGAGGTATTCCATCCACTGGTACTAGTTTTTTTTCTGTAACAGATTAGACCTGAGACCTACTCCATGGGAGGGAATCCAGACCTGGTGCTGGGAAAGTCATAGACCCTAGTGTGGGGGAAGCTACTACTTTTGTTTGACTAAATGGATATGATATGTTCATCAAGCTGACCCTTAAAATTTATGTTTGTGCCCATAGATTAGTGCTGTTTTTACAATAGGCCAGAAAAGCTTTTTGCAAAAAATGGTGGATACTGTGGAGACTAAAACTTATTGAAAATGCTGAAAATAAGGGCTGTTGACAGTCAGTTGCTATGTAGGAAAAAACCTTGTAAGCAGGTAGAGAAGAACAACTAAATGATAATATGCCAAAGGAGCTTGAGAATATTTTACAATGCCAAGTGCTTCAGAATGACAAATTGTTTTTCTCTATGGAATGTGTTGTGCTCTGGTGGAACTAGTCTAGGAGCAATCTACCTTTAATCTTTCCAGGGTCTGCTATGTTTGTTAATGGTTTGTTTTGGAGTATTGGCCAAATTAAATGAATATCTAACGACTATCTTTGCAATATAAGTATCATCTGAGGGGGTATCTACTGTTTCTTTTTCAAACAAAAGATGATATTGTCAAAGATGGGACCCTAAAGGTATAGGATCTCAACTTTCATCTGATTCTCATTTGCCAAAATAGGCAGGATCAATGGTCATGTTCTAATATAATAAATTATAACTTGACACACCATGTTTCCAAAATATAGAAATAACAGGATTCTAATTTTCTTTATGGTTGAATAACATTCCGTTGTGTACATATGTCACATTTTTTAAAAAAAATATATTTTTATTGTCCATAATGAGTTACATTATTTAGTGGGAAAACAATGCATTGTTATCCCGAATTCCCCAATTCCTCCCCTCCCCATCCCTGATCAGTTGGATATCCTCCTCCGTAGGCTGTCTGTATTAGTCCTTGTGGCAAGGGATCCTGTATATCCTAGTACTCAGCCCGGTCTTCATGGCCCAAGTGTGTTGTTACTGATGGGTGCCATGCCTCTGGACAGTCTCCCCCACCACGGCTCTCACAATCTTTCTGCCCCCTCTTCCGCTCAGTTCCCTGAGTCATGGTAGGTAAGTAATAAGGCTGCTTTAATGTTGCGAGCTTAGAGGTCCTTGTCAATAACCTGGTCGAAAATCCTTGGTTTCTGTCTCATTGGCCTATCCTGTGTTGATTGAATGGCTGTGGTTATAGGTCCCTTGTTCATCTGTCATTGTCTGCTGGGTTCCCTATGGATCCTCCCTGATATGACTGTGGTGGTTCCTCTCTTGCTAGGATCTCAGCCATCGGCCTACGGTTGGTTGGTAGGGTTAGATGGGCCACAGCTCTCTCGTTGCATCCTGAAAAACACAAACACATTTGGCTTATCCTGAGTTGGTTGAATGGCTGTGGCTATGGGTCCCTTGTTCATCCCGTCCTTCTCTGCAGGGTTTCATATGGATCCTCCACAATATGACTGTGGTGGCTCATCTCTTACCATAATCTAATTTTTTTGCCTGCTGTCGGGTGGTAGGGTTATATGGGCCACAGCTCACTCGCTATATCCTGAAAAATACAAACACAATCTCCATCAGAGAGTGAGAACAGTATAGGTTAACAAATATAGACCATTCTGGATTACCTAGTTTCTATTTTTAGTAGCCTCCCTGTCAGACGTTCGCATAGTGCATCTTTTCTTGGGAGCCCAAGAGTATGGGATCCGGTGCATATTGTCCTAAATCCCCATTTCCAATCAATGGTTCCCCCTCACTGAGTGGAATATTTGGCCGAATTTAATGGCTGTTGATTGTCTCCCCCAGGGCCAGGCTCCTTCATTGCACAATTGCTCCTTTCTTGGTTTACTGTTCTCTCCCAGTAGAAATTGTATCCAGCATATTCATGGCCGCAGACTATGTTTCATGCCAATGGTCTGTTTACTCCAGTTATCGCCGATCAGCTTCCCCTGGCAGCTTGTGCATTGCCTTCCAGCCCTTCACTAACTGCCATCTGGGGGTTGGTTACCATTCCAGACCTCGCTGGGACTCTCGATGAAGATCGATGGTATTCTGCGATTTCTTCAGCAACAGGATTTTGTCTCAGACCTGGGGAGGGTGTTCAAGAGCCTTGACAGAATTCTGTCTTGTTTTTGGAACCTCATGG